>WSTG01000831.1:0-13432 GCA_019616325.1 Ceratobasidium sp. 394
GATTAGGCTTTTTGATTAGTACAAATTGTAATCCGAGTGTACAAAACATGCAATCAATCAAAATCAAAGGGATCCGCGTCCTCATCGTCACCATCATCAACCACCACACCAAATATATCTTGGGTTTGAGGGTCTGTTGAGTTTGGTTAACACTGTCTACCGTTTCTGAGCCTGTGAAGATAGAAATTGAGAGCGAAAAGTTGCTTACCTTGATCATTGACATTGTCCTCTTCACCCTCGCCTCCACCTTTGCCTTCATCACCATTGTCACAAGCTCTGTAGGAGCCCCTGACTTTTCTCTTCTCGCCACGGGCGCTTGCCGCCTGTTGGCTTCTTCTTTCCCGGCCTTGGACGCCGTTGTTCTCGGTCTCGTGGCTCGCCTCCCTGATATGTAACGCCTGAATGGCGCCGTCTGTACTGATTGGCGATCGACACTTGCTCGCCGCCGATCATGGCTTGTGCGCCGTCGCGCACTCGCCATTCTCACCTGTATGACTCAGCCCATATCATAGTATATATACAGACATAGACAAGCCTGGCTTCCCCAGCTTGTTCTACCTTGCCACTCTCCTCTCGAGTGATCCTAGTCTAAGGTTACTTGCTCCTCTAGTGACTTAGCCCAGTCACTCTTACTCTCGCACTCCTGCCTCTGGGATTCACCAAGTCCCTTGGCCTTAACTTGTATACATATCCATCTTGTGGCTCGCACCCGCCACTTATCGGAACTAGTTGAACATATTGTCGACATCACCTATCTCGTGGCACGTCTCGCCACTTCAACCTATCTCGTGGCTCAAGCCGCCACTCGCGCCTGAAGGCACTCTAGGGAGTATTGATGCTCCAGCGAAGCTGCACTTCACCCCTAATCAATCCAGTGGACGATTAGCTAGCTCGTTTGCCCCTGACGGATAAGCGCCCAACGCTTACTAAACTCGCCAATCCGCGCCACCTCTCCTTCCCACTCGAGGGTCGCGACAACCATTGCTGTTGTCATCAGTGGGCGGCACACTCACATGAAAATTAGGGTTTTGTGCACTGAATTTGTCTCTGTTGAACTTGTGTATTGGCAAATTATGGGCTTGGTGTGAATAATGTGATTAATGTGAAGCATGAAATGTTGTATATAAATAAATACCTTCAAGGCCCTGGAGTCCCAAGGCTCATCATCCTTAGCTCATAGATCCTTCTTGAGATGTCGAGCAGGATCGCATTCATGTACTTTACCTTCAATAAGAGACTCCACTAGTGCATCGAGGTCAGCTTCAAGGTTTGGTGTTGTGTGACGGCTAGAATTGCGTGGGGCAAGCGATGTGTTGACTTGAGTGGTGAGTTCACATAGGGCTAAGATGCAAGTTGAGATTTCACCTAGCCATTTCCATGTTGCATTAGAGCCTCTGGCTTTGTAAACGACCTAGTGAATGGTTAGGGACCCAAAAAAAGCACAAAGAAATGCACTTACTTTAATCCAATAATTCATGTGTTCTTGTAGCAGGTTGGTCTCCTTCCATCCATTCTCCTTGCCTGTCATGTTAACAAGCATGTTAGAAAGTATAAGGTCACTTTGTTTAGGTGCAAAGCATAAACAGCTGTACCAGCAGATTCAGTGGCTAAGATCACATACTGTAATGGTTTTGGCCAGGTGTGCACAAGATTATGATGCAGACATAGTAGCTTGCTAGCATATTGGGTTTGTCCCACACCATGGAAGGAAACCGTCCAGATCTTGAATATGAGTTCGACCATACTGTAGCCATTGTATTTCTAACCACGAGCAACGTCACATTTTGACATGGTTGTGGTTAAAAAATTGGCCTGTTGCATCACAGTTTTTGACTGGTGGTTGAAGGTGGATTACTTTGTCACACTACATCAGGAAAAATGTGGAGTATCTATTTAGCTGAATTTGGTGGTTTACCGTCTTGGACCGGGAAGCGGACCAGGCCAGTGAAGCGGACCACGGCTTGTTGCTTTAGTTTGTCAGCCTAAACCACAGCATAAACTATGTATACAAGTAGTAGAATCTTGTGTTTTCTTGCCTCGCCTTCGCTGCGTAAGTACCAGTTCAATCGTAAGTCGGATCAACCACGGCATCAAAAATTCACCAAACCTGAGATACCTTCTCCATGTGAGCACTCATAACTGTTGGATAGGGTGAGATAAGTATTTCTCAAAGCCCTTGATGTCCTGGTTAAAGAAATATTAGATTAAACCATCAATCTGCATGGTAATCTGAACTTGACTGGCCATCTCAGTGCCTTTGCACTGCCACCCAATCGCCTTGCTCACTCTGGAACTCTCCAAAAGAAAAAGGTTCATGAACCAACATGGCTTGTACATATATAAAATGCATAGCGGTACATATATGCTTGATTTGCACTGGCCGCAAGCTGGTTAAGGTTGTCCAGAGGTCAAAAGATGATTTGGCACTGTTTGACCCACATTTGAACTGCAAAAATTGCCATACTTGACAAGAGTGGCTTTATATGTGGATCAATCAATGTCAGAAGGTCAATTAGCATCATTAGAGTGAGACTACACTGATATACAATGAGTCCAAAGAGGGAGGCACACTGTAAATCACATGGTCCGCTTCTCAGTATTTGCTCAATTTCCCAACCTTTCTTGCCGACACTCTCAACACTAACCAAGTGCCTCCCAGGGGCTCAAATTTTGCGGATTGGCTCCATTTTACCCCAACTACATTGTACCCTGTTATCCTGAGAAATGGGTGAGGACATTGGGTGTAATAGCTTGCAAACAAAAACCAGTCTGTTTCCTGGTGTTTTATGGTAGTGAATTTATTGAAATTTAGCTGAATTTAGCAGTTTAGTGAATTTAGTCGAATTTAGTGAATTTAAACCCCAGGTCATGAGTCCATAAACCATCAGTTTCCTCTAATTTGCCTGTATTATTAGCTAGAAATTGTGGTTAAAGCACTTCATTCACATATGTATATACTGTACAGCCCCCAGAAGCCGGTCATCCTGGTGTAACCGGTCATCCGTGAATTTCTCAATGATAAGCACAAATGTAGAAACACAAGTATATATGCATTAAAGGGGGTCTTCTGTTGTAGCAGTAAACAAATTCACAAGTTAAAAACACAAATGGATAGTGAGAAAAACAAAAAACTTCGGGGGGAGCTAAGAGGAATCTTCGGATTCCGGCATTAACTCCGAGCCATGTGATTGCAGGCCATCTTGTTGAGTCCGTCGACCTCTCTTGCTTGTGTTGTGACTACTTCAGTTGTTTCGTCTTGTGCTACCCCCTTGACCTCTTCCACAACCATTTCCTCGAGAGGATGAGCCTGTGGCACATGATTGCTCGCCAATTGTGTCAACCTCCTTCTGCTTGTACACTCATGCACTTCGTAGCTGTCTGTTTTGGGGCTTTTTTTGTGTCTTCTCCTTGATAGCCTCCCGAAGATGTTCTAGATCGATGGATAAAATGGTGTTTCGGGCCATTTGAGTGTCAAGAACACAAAGTTCATTGGTGAGTGCCTCTCGGATTGCGCTTGGCTCGGCATTCTTGTCCTGGAGAAGCTCTTGGCATCACTCAATGGTTGTAACTCAATCACTGGTCAATACCAGGATCTACTACTTCATCCTGTTGACCCTGTGCTCTGGCCAAGAAATCCTGCATGACTTGGGTTCAGTAAGGATTAAATGGTATGATCCCTGTTGCCTCAAATACTGACAGAATGTTTTCTTCTGTATAAGCCTGAACCTGAGCCTCATGTAGAATACTAGAGGCAATTAGAAGTAGTTGAAACTAATTGAATTAAGAACTCACCTTCCAAAGTTTGCCTTTGTTACCGACAGCTGCTTCCGCATTCGTTGATCAACCGCCTGGCCATAGAACCTTTGGAGCGGGCAGAAAATACCGACATCTAGTGGTTGTAGGATGTCGGTGGTATGACTAGGGAGTCCAAGTACCATAATCCGGTGGTCAATTGCATATTTGAGGAAGTCATACATGAGATGGGAGCCGTGCCCATCAAGAATAAGCAACCGCCAGTCCTCATCCAAGTCTCTAAAGAATTACATATGAAGTCATGCTTCATGAGCAGTAAATTAAAGGTGCTTACAGTGTGTCTCGAGTCATTTCCTCAAAGAACTTGATCCACTCAACCCCTAATTCATTGTCCGTCCATCCATTTGGAGAGCATGCCCACCGAGTTCTAGGATCAAGGGGGCTATCTTCCATCCACGCACTCATTACACGCTTCCCTTTCATAATAATAAAGGGTGGAAGTACAGTTCCGGACCCTCCAATGCAATCAATTGATGTCACAGTTTCTCAGTTGCCAGCTAAAAAATCAGGACACATCAGTAAGATAAGGTTTGTTAAGAAGATAAGAAGTGCACAGTGTTTTGAGCCTCCTGCGTGCCCGTCATGATGATCTCTTCTGAGAATCACAACCCTCTCCATGCCTGTGATACTGAGGGGGAAGCCTTTCTCATCCATGTTAAATGTACGTTGTGGCACAATCTTGAGCTCATCTTCAATATTAGATAGCTAGAAACCTACCGTGAGCTTTGATACAAGGATTAAGTGCATTAAGCTCACCATTGTGTAGTATTTTATGATTGTTGATGGGTTCTTGACCATGACACGTTTCTCATCAATCCATTTGCTTGTTGTGACCTTAAGCTCGGGATGGCGCTCCATGAACCGCTTGATCCAATGGTGGCCAATCTTCAGGCTTGGGTCATCAAGACGGTTCCAAAGAATCGCTTCTACACAACCAACAATGTGTGCTGGTCAGACCAGGAGGAAATGTCGCTCCATCTCCAAACACCAACGGATCACCTCGGCCTCTTCAGTGCCAGAAAGCAGCTGCTCATGTGCATGAGCCCTGTTTCTGTCCTGAGCACCATTGAGTCAGTCTGAAAGGGTCGATTGAGGGATGTTGTGACGTCTCGAGGCCTCATGCTGGCTGAATCCGGCCTGGACATGGCAATTGCAAGCTTGATGTCTTCTTCATGCTTAGTCTTGTCCAAAATATTTCTAATGCCACATTTTGTTAGACTGTTGTGCTTACACGGGTCTATGGCACACTTTTTACTCATTTGTGTTGGTGCTGGTGAGTTTATGTCCAGCCAGGTCTTGTGACCGGATAGACCGGATATGGCCGGATATTGGCTGACAGAAAACTCTGCAGTTTCTGTATGAGCGGTTTGAAAAATCATAATACAGTTTAGTACACACACTCAGCAGCCAGTCCGCTATCAAATAACAAAAAATTGGAATAATATGTGAGCAAATGTGGTGGGGGTTGCACCGACAATCAATATCCAACCGGTTTCCAGGGGTTGTACAGTACATGGTATAGGGTACAGCAGACTGGACACAGATTCAATGTCGGGCTACATGTCAGCAAGCAGGAAGGTGGCAGTGGTGGTGTCGTGAGTCAAGGTGGCTGAGGGGTATGCTGCGGGTCCATGTGAGGGAAGCACCACTAGAGTGGGCTGCACTTCGGGTGCATCCAAACTCCAACAAAGTGGGGACTGGAAGTGAGCAAACAGTTTGGGGGATGCACGGGTGAGCCAAGGACAGACCAGGCACAAGCAGGTGCACAATCAATACTGGGTCTATGCGAAAGAGTGGGCTGGCACCAAGGGTCGGCCAATGGCGCATTCGAGTGGGGACGCATGCAGGCACCTGTGCCCTGGTTGAGGTTGACTGAGGCTGCAGGAGGCAGCACAGGTGGCGAGTGTGGACGTGCATGATCATTGTCAGAGCAGGCATGTGCGAAGGCAGAATGGTTGTGTGGACTGTGAGCCAGGGGGTTTGCATGGTGGACAAGGAAAACTGTACCTTGGCCAGCAAGTTTGGGCGAGCAATCGGTGGCGAGCAAGAAACAGTGGGCAACGTGAGTGGATGAGTAGATGGCAAGTGAGTGGGCATGGTGAGGGCCAGACATGAGTGGAGGGTGCCACGGTAGAGTGGTGGGCCGGCTCACCTTGGCCACAGCCAGTGAGAGAGGCGTGCCGCAAGGGTACATTGAGAGCGGATGGAAAGCAGGCACGGGCATAGGCGTGTGGCCGAGTGTGGGCGGACAAGATGACGGGTCGGACAAACGGTCAGCAGTGGGTGTGTGGGTAGTTGTACAAAGGTGGCTTACCTGGGCAGCCCACCATCTGGGTGATGGGATCGGGACAACCAGTGCGGGAGAATGGGCGGTGGTGGTCAGCTGCAGGCAGCAGCATTAGGGCGTGGCCTACCTGCATGTGTTGGCAATGCTGAAGGGTGTTATTGTCTCGTGGCGGGTGGGTTGAGGGTGGTGGGGCGAATGACAGAGTGAAAAAAAGCCACATCACATCCTGCGCAGCAATCACATGGACCGTGCGCAGGATGCCACATCATCCCCGAACGCCACTCAGCGTATTCTTTTCACTTTGTCATTCACCCCACCACCCTCAACCTGCCTGCCATGAGACGACAATGCCCTTTGGCGTTGCTCATCACGAACTTGGGTCATGGCTGTTGGTACCCTACACATGAAACATATTGCGTCGGGGCTGCTGAGAACAGATAAACACATATATGTAATTAGCTTAATGTTGCAATTGTATGCACCTGACAACAGCATGCGGACATTTTGACAGCGCCATGTTTGTTTGTCAACTCGGCAGCAGTTTGTTACCAGGTTTCAGTCTGGCACAAACCCGATGATGGCCATGTAGCACATGGCACCCCGTCAAATTCCCCATAGGGAATTTGACTGGGTGTCATGCAGCGGCCGGCTCAACAGCGGAAGGGCAGCAAACCTTCCGTTAGGTGGGTCTATGCAATTGCACTGTCGGTCTGCCACCTGTCCAATAATTCTATGTCGATTTAAAGCTATCCGGTGATAGCATGTAGCTCTTCCTTCTTGGGAGTTTGTGAATGCTATGTTTTTCTCTTTCTTTCTATAACCACATGCATACCGGGCGTACGAGCACTACTCAATGGTGTGTATGTTTCAGAAACCACATAAATCATCATATGCATTGTCGTCTACTTTGCCTGCATCCTCATCCATCTCCGCATCCTCCATATCCTCCGCATCATCCTCCTCATCCGCATCACCCTCCTCGTCCTCCATGTTATCCTCCACATTGTCCTCCATGTTATCCTCTGCACTGTCCTCCACATCTACCCCTGCCTCCACTTCCTCGTCTTCTTCGTTCTTGTCAGTGTTATCATATGCTTGTACCTCAATATCCGATGGAACAACCTCTGAACATATTTGAGTGGTTGACAACGCCGACCCATAATATAGCAATTGAACATACTGTGTATGTTTTTACCACTTGTTTGTTGATAATGTCCAACTCCGCCTCCGACGTAACGCATGAGTATATCACGATCCGCAAACCTAGTAGTAAGGTAAGCAAATTTTAAAGCACGCGATAATATACCATCCGTTATGTACCGGTTGACATAGTATGCATTCCAGTCGCCAAAATTAGCACTATCATATGCAATTGATGTATCTAGGTTTAGAAGACCTTTTGTTGTGTTACTACAGAAATCGGGGATGAGGTGAGTTGCTCGCAAAATGTTAGCTGGGTCAATAAAATCAAACGAGTCTAATATGTCATCATTTGTACCGCAAGCAATGTAGTTCACCCAATCAAGACACTTGTGGTCCCATCCACCTGGTTGTTCGTAATTGTAGTATAGCCAGCGAACGTGAACAAAATCCATGCGTTGGGGGAGGTGACCACCGTAGACAATTTTGGCATGGTACACACCAAGAACTTTGGCGTAAACAAATGGGTGTGCACCAGGCTCACCATTGGTCTCGGCTGGCAACATAACAAAGCAGTTGGGTGTTCCAGCATTGAGTACGTCCTGCTGCTGTAGAACGTTGTAGGAAGTGTAATTGATGTGGAGAGTTTTGTGCCGGTACATTCGCCCCTGGTGAAAGCTGAGCTGTGCGAGTTCCAAGTCACTAAAACCTGTGCCATCAGGGACACCCCGAACTCATGCGAGGAGGTGTCGTTTGAGCTGTGGATGAAAGAACTATCGTAATTCAAATTGATTAGCTGGGGCCAGGGATAATTAGATATGAGCGTACCTTTATGGCACTGTCCTTTGCTTGATTGGTGACCCACACCAAAATGTTGGGTATCATATCTTCCGACCGCTCCTTTTGGCCAATGTAATATGGTTGGCATTCGGTAATCGAGTCGATTGCCCCAATATCGACAGGGGGCCCTGGCGGCTTTAATGATTCTCTGAGTTCTTTGTCGATTGTTCATAGGGTAGCCATGATGTCGTCAATTTCGGTCATTTGCTCAATGGCGCCACGCTTGTTGGTTCGCATATATTGTGCTTTATATTTCCGATTTTGGAGCTTGCCCTGAACAATGTGCATGCTTAGCTTGAAACTACCCAAGAATAAAAAAAACTCACAATTTGCGTCGAATATGAGTCGGTTGTCCCATATTCCTCAATTGAATCCGGGAAATCACCCATGGAGTGGGCTTTGTACATGTTCAAGTTCAGTGTGATTATACGTCGTCCATCGCCATCAGCAGCCTTGTTCGTGCGAGTCGCCTTCGTAGCAGTGCGAGTTGTGTTTGTTGTAGTATGTGTACGTCATGACATTGACGATGCTTTGCCGGCCTCTGCTTGCTTCTTTCGGCGCATGTATTCCTTTGGGGTTTCACGTGTTTCCAATGTCTCGGTAAGTGTGACAAAATTTCGGAGTGCTGTTCTGAGTTTGGTAGTGAGCGACTTGAATATTTTGAGTGTTGCGGTTGTGTGCAGCCGTAACTTGGCGAGCCCGTGCCACTCAGCAAACAGAAAGAGGAGTGTTTGTGCCGGCTCATCGCATATCTCAGGTAATAGTCCTTTGAAAACCGGCATGCAGCACTTGAAAGAAAACGTTAGAAATAACTCAAGTAAGATTATCAAATGGTACATACCTGGAGAATATCTTCAAAGTCTTGTGCAGCGATTTGACCCATGTCTGCAACATCCTCAGCAAACTTCCGAATAGTGGAAGCGAAGGTGGGGACGGCTTGAAATCTAAGTATCAGATTTAAATTAAGTAAATGCTCCGCAAAGGTATTCAACTGAACTTACTGTTGGTTGAATTCTGCTACTGCTGCAGGCCCACGCAGGTGCAGAAGTCGAATTAGGTGCTGGAAAACCGACTTCCAGACACCCAGCTCCACCTTGTGGAGTTGATCAACAACAAGTGTTGCGAAATAATTGAACTTGAAGTTGCGTAGGCTGGCTGAGAATGCATTCTGAATGTGAAAAGGCAAAAGGTTACTATAGGGCAAGACAAGAGACGGAAAAATCAACGTACCATTGTCGGTGTATATGAGTGGTCCTTCAGGAGGGCCTCAACAGCGTCACTTGCCAACGCTTTTCCTTGATCATAAATTAGACAGCGTGCCTGTTCGATTTTTGCTCGACGTTTTTCATTGTCGATCCACTTCTTTTTGCGAGTCTGCATGTCGGTGGGTGTACCCATTTGGGAGGTGGTGGTCTTCTCAACAAAGCAACGCGGGCAAACACAAGCCCCGTTGTTGCGTATAGTTGCCAGCAGTACCCTAGTGAAGTTGTGAGCCACGTAAATAAACAAAATAAAAATAAAAAAAGGTTACTTCTCAGGATAGTCCGCAGAATAAGTCAATATGCGTGGGAAGACACGACGACGAACGCCGTCCGCACAATCAATGACAACCCCAGTCCTCCATGCCTCAATAAACTCATCATTGAGGAGCGCAACCCAGACAGCGTGCATAAGCTCACACCTGAGATGGGTGACAGGTTTGTCAGTTGGCGGTTTTCCATGCATTGCCGTAATTTGTTCTGTTACCTTGTCGGGTAGCTAGAGCAAATAAATAAGTAGACAAAGTGAGGTAATGTGAAGCTGAAAGCTTACCATAGGGATATGAGCAACTGGGTGGCAAGTATTTGATGTCAGCTTGCACCGTTCATATTTACTGACGTTTCCAAACGAGCAAAGAATAGGCCACCCTTTGACGTGGCTGAATTGCGCAAATTGCATCCCGTCAGATGCAAACATAAATGCTGCAACACACCGGGGGAGATCGCAATCAATGTTGAGCTTTTGGACCTCCCGGTGCACCTTGATCATTGCAGGGGAAGTATACATTTCGCCAGAGAGACTTTGTGCAGGCCCCAACGAGCCAGGTGGCTTCCATTTAAGTTGATGCGGTTCGTAGTGGAAATTTTTGACATCATTCACGCTGAACGTTTTCTTCATCAAATCCATTAGACTGCGTGCGCGCAACCCAGAGATGCCGATACAGTCATCTTGTGATTGCGGTTCGGGAGCTGGAAGTGGCTGTGTTCTTGCAGCGCAAGGATGTTTTCTTTTTCAAGCTTGATTCCGCATGGCACTAGGTGTTGGAACCCGCAGTTGTAGAGGCACATTCTTCCAGCCCTCAGCCGGTGGGCATAAGGGATCCCAGTTGTTGGCAGCTGCAGCAAGTTCACCATCAACAGCACGAAGGTTGATGCCAATGAGGTCCTCGGGTTTGAAACCAGGCTGGAGAATTACCTCATTACAGAGGTAATCTCGGTCGTTGGGGGATTTTGTGTTCCCAGCTAGCCAGTGGTACCTTAAAATGTAGAAGACAGAAAGGTTGGGGCAAGGGGAAATGATGTCGCTGAGTGGGTGGGGAGTATGTGATGTAGAGGGATCCTGGGAGACTAGTACAATGTGGGCCATCGGTGCATTAGCATCAGGGATTTTAGGCGGTCGGGAGTAGTACACCCGGTATCGGCCAAAGATATCGGGTTCTGTGCAAAAGGGGTCTCGTACGTGTGATGGTCGGGTAGTAGCTACGGGCAGGCGACTTGAACCCGAGTCATTCGTGGACAAAGCGGATAGTGGAGCGGGTGCCTCCAGTACTGCATCACGTTTGCTCCTAAACATGGAATCTAATCGACGTGCCTGGGCCCGTGTGAGCTGCGGTGGTGGTGGTTGAACTCGGGCGGGCTGTGAGACAGGAGATGAGGGGGAAGTGGGAGTAGGACCAGATGATAGTGGATGAGCTATATTGTCCTAAGGTAGACCATAATGTAAGTATCAGCACCATATGTGGGACTCTGTTGGCTTACCTCCATGTCAGGCTCTGCAATGCGGAGTCGTTTCGCCGGTGGCTCAATGTCCTCAGCCAGATCCGCTGCTGCTGAGAGTGCAGCGATGCGATCCCTACGCACTTTGGCCGCTTCACAGCCCCTTTGGTGCGTTGACAGGGATCTCCGAGACAGGAAGGGGGGCCTGATGTATTTACAGCCTGGGACACATTCGTAGCTGTCGTCCATGCCGGGCAAATGGTAAACAAAGGGGGCGACTCGAGATGCACAAAAGTGAGGTAAGTATCATGTATTTAACTATACCGCACACAAACAACAATATCACATTGCCAAACAAGCCCATCCTAGCAAAACCAAATAAAAGTCAGTTTTCAAATCGCAAAGTCAACATCAAACGTCTAGTGCGTTTCCTACATACCCGGTGTCAACCTATCCATATGGCATCACATGGTGCAGGCAGACAGTGACAGGCTAAATAACAAATGATGTTGGACGGAACAACTTATTGGCGAAAAAACGACCTACTTAATGAGCACCCCAAGTCCCAGAGGTACCAACATCCCCCGACCCTCAATCGCATCTGCATCGACCTCACTCGCTCCAAGACCATGGCTCCCGTACGCAACACCAACAGCATTTGCTTGATGAGACCCGCCGCATCCACCAAGAAGGACCCACTCGCTGTGCTTGGACACCGACTCACTTGTACTGTCAACATGTGGTGGCCCGGAGCCGACCTTGTGACGACTGGCCTGGAGATGGTCTCCACAAACGATGATGAGCTTGCTGACATGCGTGCAAGTGCAACTGGAAGGTAAGTTAGTTATAACCCATTACTCGTAGCTGCAAGCTGACCTTTTCCGACTTACAGAAAGTCCCATATGATGGAATTGGTCGACCAGCTGAGTGTGTGGGAGCCAGGTTTCTTCGAGCGCCTTAATCAGGCTGGGACACACGCTGGAGCTGCGGTACATGATGCAAAGAACCAAGTGAGTAATGTATTCCAACACATTCCCAATTAGTACTTACCAATTGGTTATACGACCATAGCTCAACGATGGCCAGAGCAATGGTTGCTCCGAGGACACGCGGAAGGTTCAAGAGGCCATGCCGAAATGGCTAGTGTGGAACCCGCCGCTCAGAGATAGGTTGACGCGAGGGATGGCACACAAGGAGTGTGTCATACGCCTTGCTCCACCCAACCTTGACATGAACAACGAGAAGTAAGTTACAGTCTTGTTGAGTCAATAAACACTGGTACTTACGGCGTTTGCAGTGTCTTGAGGAAGTTCATGGTTGATGGCAAGCCTGCAATGACACCCAAATGCTGGGCGAGCTTCATGTGGGCTGAAGGGCAGTTTGACCCCCAGCGGCCATCAAATGGTCTGCTGGAAGGTGAGCTGATGCTGTCAGTAAGCCATGTCACAAGCAGCAGCACGGCTCTGTACTAACACGAACAACTACGCCACATCACTCAGGCGGCCACCGCAATCTTGTTTTCGCCTTCATCCTCGATGCCGGAAACGATTCAGGCTGTCAGTGGCACACGGGGTCACACTCGGCGTCGAGGCCCCATTGGCCTTGCAAAGAAGTACAAGATGAAAGAGGTGAATCCAGCATTTATTGCATATGTTGCATGCATGGTAGGTAGATTTGCTTCTATTTAGTCGAAACTGTTACATGATAATTCTTTTCCTTTATAGACTCGACATGCACTCACAACCTCGAAGACCTTCAGCGAAGTCTGTGACAGGTTTAGTTACACTAAGTTGTATTACCTCATCTGCAAGGTGTTGGAGTCTCCCAAGTACGAGCACTGGACAAAAGGACTTGTCACACGCTGGAACGAGTAAGCAAAGCAAATACCTTTTGTGGAAATTACTTACTAGGTAAATAGGAAACTGTTTGCGGGCCACAAATTTGGCCTTAACACTGTTGGACCAGCTGACGAGGCCAATACAATCCTCAACATGCTCGACGCCGAGCTCGAGGGGGCGGAAATCACCCACAAAGAGGTTGGGCTTGAGTTGGGGGGAACTACAGAAGCTACTGATTAATTTGCCCGTTTTTTAATCCTACCATACATACAAAGTGGTCTGTCTCTGTTTTTCTCTTCTCGATTTACAGTGTGCCACAAAACCTATCGTAAAAAACTGCCAACACCGATCACAACCTTACACAGCATGAACCATATGCTTACATAAGCTGAGGTTTCAGTCAGCTGTGGCAGCGCTTTCTGGCTACAGTTGGTTCCTTGTTTGGCCTTGTTTGGTCCAGTATTCATTGAGCTGTGGGTCAAACAGTCAAACAGTTTTTACGATAGGTTTTGTGGCAGTCTAGCCAGGAGACAGTGTGC
>WSTG01000832.1:0-13410 GCA_019616325.1 Ceratobasidium sp. 394
ATGTTATTCGACACTAGGATAGCACCCACGCTTTCGGAAGGCAGGTGTAATGGTACGGTTGCGCCTGGCGCAGATACTGGGACGCATACACGCACTAAACATGGTCTCCCTCCGGCAAGTACCCATTGACTTCCGAGCCTCGAGCAGTCTCGGTGCGCCAGCCTCCAGTGTTCTGCATCCCACACCATCAATAGCGTCAGGTAGAGCTCAAAGCGATCACAGACAATTCTTTGGGGTAAAGGCTATCATTCCGTATATACATCGATAGCGAATTACAATATACAAATACAGATTTCAAAGCAGACAATCCAAAACAAAGGGTATAGCGGTAAAGTTCTAATCCGCAGTCTATATCATCCCTCGGTCAACGAGAGCAGACGCAACGCCCAAGAGTATGGTCCCAGACAGCGAGGTGCTTGAGTAAGTATCACATGTCGGAAGTTCGGATTTGGAGATCGGTCCGGCGAGACAAATGGCGCGGGCAAGTCGAGAGTATGAGAATAGGTCGACGACGAGCAGCAGCGGGTAATGAGTGTAGTGGCTCGATGCGACGATAGATTAGATGTTTGATGGCCCACTATCTTTGCTCTCCGACAACCTCGTACTGTATGCGACATCGCTCGCCCCCTCTGCTGCCGGGGCCAACAGCAGCAGAGTGGCCCTGAGACGAGCGACGCCAGGTGCAGACGTGGTGACGAATCGCGCAGACGGACGAGTGGGTAGTCGGTAAGGAGTGTGGGTTATCGTCTTTGGCGCTGTCGTTTGGTGGATATGTTGTGCCGCTCCGTCGTATTGACTGTGCCTATCGCCATTCATCCCCTTCCCTTCCTCTCCCCTCTCCTACCTCCGCTTCCCTCCTTCCTTCCTTCGCAGCTAGTCGATCCGTCGGACCCACTTCCGCTTCACCTGTTTTATGGGTACACCGGCCTGCTCGGCCTGTCCGCTGATATTTCGTGTCGGCGAGGGGCGCGCTGGTGCATAGCTTGGGAGCGGCCGGTTACCCTTCAAGGCTAAAGCACCATAAGTCAACAATCAAGCAGAGTATACAAGGGACATACGCGCAGTATGAGCACCGCGGGTCGGAGACAAGTAAATACCCGCGTCGAGATACAGCTGCTTGGCACCTGCGTACAACCCAAAGTCAATCAAAATCAAGATGATGTCGCCGTGGCTAATAGAATAGGACTCACAGCCACGGAGTGTGGTAAGCGCCAACATAACCAAGCAGCAGCATATAATCACCACCCTCGGCGCGCTCACAACCTTCCAGAACACCGGGATAGGGGTCGCGCGAGGGGGCATGGGGTGAAGTAACTCGGTGCCGCGGCCACAGGATCCAAGGGTAGACGGCACAGACATATTGTCGCGAAGAAAGCCAGTAGGAGAAACCGGTCGAGGGCGCAATCCCCAGCAGGCCACATCATGCGCGCTCACAACTTCCCAGAACCCTGGGATAGGGGTCGCACGAGGGGACATGGGGCAGAGTAACTCAGTGCCACGGCCGCAGGATCCAAGGGTAGATGGCACAGACATGTTATTACCGAGGAAGCCGACAGGAGAAACCGGTCGATAGAGTGGTTCGGTGCCGCGACCGCAGGATCCAAGGGTAGATGGAACAGACATGTTATCGCGGATGAAGCCGACAAGAGGGACTGGTTGAGGATGTAGTGCACGACAAATCGCATCATGCGCGCGCACTGCGTAGCCGTCGAGAATAGAGGCATATTTGCTGATCGCGGAAGAGATGGTAAGGTGCCCGCCGAAGATATGAGAGAGGAGAGTGGAAACGAGCCAAGCGCCCTTCTGAAGCTCCGAGTTCGGTTGCCATTGAACGCAAGAGGTTTCATAGACGGTAGGGCGGATACTCTTCACGAGTTGGGCAGATTTGTCAACGGAGGAGGAAATAGTAGGGTAACGGTCGAGGGTAGAGGATAGGGTAATTGAGAGTGCCGTGGACGCCGCGCCAATATGTTCCTTGAGCACCGAGCACGGTCGCCATTGATCGCATTCGTCGAGAACGGAGGATCGACCAACGTCCCGAACAAGCGACGCGTAATGGTGGAGAGTAGAGGAAGCCTTGCCAAGGGCGGAGAAGACTGTGCGGATATGTCCCTCGAATCTCGATTGGCCATATGGAGGCAGACCGATGTCATTACGTGCTTCCTCCGCGTTTGCACAGTTTATAAATAGGCAAGCGTAAGACGGGAGAGGATAGGGTGGATGGTTGTCGTATCCGGAACTGAGAGGGCAGCGTTGGGTAGGCTGGGATAAATGAAAGACGAAACACTCACTGGCTCATCCCTCCCCAAAGACTCGAGCTGGCGCCAAGAGTAGGCGGAGGTGGTAGAGGGCCATTGTTGTAATCGGTGCTCGTCCAAAAGCGCAAGAGCCAGGTGGCAGCGAGTGCGGGGCGAAGTACGAGCATGGTGATATTCTTGGGGGGAGCTCGAGTTGGCAGAAAATCCCGGCTTATATACTTTCGTCTGGCCTTTGGATCCGAGCGCGCATCCGGCACTTCCTAATGCTGAGCTTAACCTGCGGCTGCATCTGAATGGTGTCGGAGCGCATGAGGGAACGACCGGTGTTTGGGGGTGAAGGAACTGAACAGCAGCACGCGGTTCACGTGACCCGTGTTTGTACAAGACCCCCAAAGAAGTCAGGGTGTTTGTCTTTCTCCTGTTGCCTCAACGGTTTCGGTCAGTACCCCTATGTTATGATTGGCTGAGGAGAAAGGGGTGTATTTGCGGAGCTGTCGGCGGAGACGGGCAAAGTGGCAGAGCGACGAACCGGAAAAGTCAGTGAGCTTCCGAGTCAAAAGTCGTACTCGAGGTCTTCTATATTTAGCGCTCGTGAGTCGAGCATACATTTGCCGACGAAAGTCTAGGTGCGTCTATACTTATGCAACTAGCTGTACCTACGCGATGGATGCTGTTGCCGTGCAGCAAGCCAGAGCTTCACGCATGACATCGACACGAGATAAACTCGCAACTTGAACGACTACATAAAGGACGAGCAAATATTTTAACTAGCTGAAATTCGGTCCAAAATTTACAACTATGACGAGGCGAACATGCCACAACATTTAACGATCCTCCGCCCATTCCTAAAGAGATAGAGTTAGGATAAATTTTGTCACGCTGCATCGCTGCACTTACGTTCTCCTTCTTGATTTGGGCCTGGAGGATCGTAGAACATTTATCACCTCAAAGCTAATAAAGCTGATCAACTTACCTCTTCCTCGGGAGTGAAGTCATTGACGATATTGAAGAGTTTGCGGATCTCCTCAGGAGTTTTACCTTTCATCATGTTTGCAACGGTCTTGCAGCCAACATCGCTTCAGGAGCGGTCAGAGATATTGCAGACGTATAGGGACGAAGCACATACAGAAGCCCCTCGATATCGAGATAGTTGGCAGCCAGGATAATATCGAAGAGCATCTCCTGGTCAACCTGAATGAACTTTTGGTCCCACTCGCCAATCTCGCTAACTTGACGCTTGCGAGGATCATCGTTGCCGTTGTCTGGCTCTGCCGCGGGGAGAGGCTCGTTGCGGTGGTATTCGCAATACTCCAGAACCTAATGTCCCGTGTTACAGCAGTGGCGATGTCCAAAATAGCGCGTTATTTACCTTTTTGAGGACACTGGATGAGACATTAGGCAAAGGAACGAGCTGGTCCGACTCGCCGGAATCTGGGCGACGAGTGACGCGCCGGGTCAACTGATGCTCCAATGCGCCACGAACGAAATAACCAACCCCCTAGCAAGTTCTTGATGACAACGCTGCGCTCGGCAACATCCTTGTCAACTGTGAACTGCCCGTTGTCGAAAGTGACGAGGAGAGGCATTCTGCAGGGCGAGTTGGACGTGAGTCAAGTCGGTGGTGGTAGAGGGATAGGGGAACGCCCGCCTGTGGCCTCTTAAATATATCATCAACTCAGGGCATGTTTTAAATAAATCGGGGCCATTACCATCACGAAACTAGGGTATGGCAGGGATGCCATATAAGGGCATATAGCCTATATATATGTGCATATATGTATTCCCTGCTTGGCGGTTTTATCAATCAGGCATATGGATTTACAATCAGGCATATAGATTTGCAATCGGGCATACCCCGGTTTCATGGTGACCTTGCTCAGCAAGGTTTCTCCACACTGTAAATGTCGACACAAAAATTCACACACTTTATAGCTACAGCTAGTTGCATAAGTATAGACGCACCTAGACTTTGTTCAGTTTGGATCAGCCCGGTAAGCTCGGGAGACGTTGGGGCTCGGACCCAGATAACACCTGCATATAAGCAGGTTAGCCCCACACCCCGTCAGCGCATGACCTATGAGCCTACCTAATTTGTGTGGTGTAAAATGATTGATATATTTTTGTCCTTTTGTGCTATGCCCTGTAACTGTTGGCTGTTGTCCCGGCGGGTCACAAGGTGTGCGGGTTGGCGCAAACGGTGTAATAGGTTTGGTGACGAGGGAGTTATGACAAAGGATAAACTGTCCTTTCCAGGTAGGTGGGGAGCCCTCCAACTCGAGATGTATATGGCCTACTGCATCAAAACCCAGTGGCGATCTCAAAAAGTAAAAATAATTTCAGTGGGCATGGGCGCCGGAACTTGCGGAGTTGCGCCCAGACCAATCTAGATCGCCGTACAGGCGCCGGAAACAACAGCGCACCTAAATACCTGACTTTAAACCTCCCGCCTCTCGACCACCTTAGTCTATTGCACGCTCACTTCGTTTTCTTTCTCTCAGTTTTTTCTTTCCCTGCCGATCCCTCATATCATGACATGACACCAGATCAGACCTACCGGCCCACAAGCTATCCATCGCGTCCTAGCGCCCGGGCCACTCCACCAACCCACCACCGCTGTCGCGGCGCCGGGAGCCCCATCCTCATTGGGATCTGGCACACACCTTGTATATACATATCGCTACATGTACGATATATATAACCATTGGTTCCCGTCGTGTACAAATATCCAGACTTGTTTACACCACACAAACTAAGTTAGGTGGGTCATGTGTCCATATCCATGCGAATCGGATAACTAGGTATACCTCGCATGGCCAGTTTGCGCTACCCTCCCAAATCATTGGTACTACGTGACACCATAGCAAAAAGGGCAGTGTCTATACGTAAGTCAAGACTAGCCAATAGAAAACATCGAACGCCAGCAACCTTTGTAGAGTTGGGTATCCTGTATTACAGAACTTATGTCTGTTCAACGACCCGAAGAATTAACCTGGATTGAATGACATTTGCCAAGACAGATGGGAGAGCCCGCGAGTGGAATACTCTTAAACCTTAAAAGCAAGCTGGGGGTGCGTAAATGTGCGACATAGTGCTACAAATCGTCCTTTAAAGTGAGCATATTGAAGAAATTTTGTCTGAAAGGCAAACATACCATGTATGCTACATATCTTCGGCTCATCATCGGAAACCCAGTCATCACGCACCAGGATGGTGTCAAAGCGACCTTCGACGGCTTCTTCTCCTTCGCTTCTCATACCCGCATCACACCAGACACCGTAGTGGTTCGATTGAGTACTATACATGTGGTTTTATATTTCTAACGAATAGAAACGATACATGCCGCTTTCATTCAGCGTGCCACAAGATATCGATCACTATCACGGTGATTTTGTATGACTAACCGGCCGATGGCGTCACCATGGTCAGCCGACCGCGCCCTGTGTGGCCTGCTGCTGCCTTAGGCAGGACCCTGGCTCAATTCCTTCAATTTTTGAGCACGGGTCTCAATCGCTCGATTGCTTCAATAATTGAAGCATTTGAGCCTGTTTTTTCCCCTGATGTAGGCTTGGCGAAGCGATTCAACACACTCGCAGGCACTACATCAGTGAAGGATGCACCCCCCGATAGAGATAGGATTGGTGACTGAGTGTAACGACCTTCATTTACCTTCGCAATCCTGGAACAACGGCACATACTGCCCCTATTCGCCACAATTAGCGAGCTCGTGTGGGGCAATCGTATCAGGGTATATGGCCTACGCACTCCATTCGCGAGCATCGTCTAAACGCGTCTGGCAGGGTCGAGCATAGTGAGCCTGACCGACGTGCCAGTGCTTCCGCCAATTTTCTGCATATACGCCTCTTCCTTGGTCCAGTCACGCCCGAACCAGACCATTAGCAGACCCCAATCAAACTGAACCTTCCGATCCGAGCCCACCGCACTGTCCTCGGTGCACACGCTCAGATCGTGCGCCATGACCCACTTGAGAGCGCAACAGGGACCCTTTACATGCGAGCACACACATACAGGCAACACAGATGCAACAGTATTCGCTCAATACATACTTCGCTCGTCAAACAAATACCATTGAGGCGGTTCCGTTGCCCCAAGCTCTTCCCTCGCCGCCTCGATCATCCCAGGCTCCAACGGGCGATGAAGTACTTTGCCAAAACCAACTCCCAGCACAAGCAGATTCATAAGTTTACCATCCGGAAGCCGATAGGGCCTCCAGGACTTTGGAGTGAGACCGAGTTTGGCGGCTACTTGTTTCTTATATCTCGTCCAGGCTGTCGCCAAAACCCGTAGATCTGTGTACGCCTCGGGTTGACGATCACGCTCTGTGCGCATCCATGCTAATGATGAAACGGCATATGCAAAGCCCCAATGGAGCCTTTCCCGACTCTGCTCTCTAATAGCCTCGATGGAGAGTGGAGGATCGGCTGCAGGTGGATAGGACTACCAAACAATGAGATTAAGCTTGGGATTACCAGGGCAGAAAGGCTTACCATAGTGGCTCGATGCTGGTTGGCAATTGTCAAGTGTTAACGCCTGCACGTGTCAAGTACAACGTAGATAAACGCAGAAAGCGGGCACGAGCCGTACGTATATATAAGCGGGTGGAGAGGCCCAGAGACAAAGAGAGCGTGTCAAGGGGCACGTGACCGTGCCCGCCAGCGCCTAACCTAACAGTAAGTGTTGTAATCACACGAACCCTCCAAGCCAGGTCGTGTTTCTCCACGGAAGAGTAGAACTTCCAAGCCATCTTGTGGCATGGAAGACCCGCCGAGCACTGTGCGCGTTTGCTTCTCAATGGGGTGACACAAACCAGATCGGGCACCTCGCTTGATATCAGGCTCGATAATAAGAGTCTAGCTTGACAAGCTGGATCTTGGCGCATAGTTCAGGTACCTGTCGAGCAAGGTGGATACCCCGACCGACACTTATCTGACATTTTTAACCCCAGGGCGGGCAAACGTGTACATCTCCGTCGGATGCCGGTGGCTTCCAGGTGGCGGAACTCGAACCACCGGGTGGTTCAACGTGCCTAGTAATAATTCGATCTGCTGTATTTCTAGCCCCATCGGTAATCCCACGATTCCTCCGATAAGCCCGGCCGATAACTTTTGAGGGTTCACCCCTGCAGAAGCCTCTTTCCACCGAGCCTCACTAGTCTTGGGCCGCTCACACTCGGCCGCCTCCCCCGCCTACGTTGCCTAAGAATAGCACGCCGCTGGAGATAAAGATCACATAAAGTTCTATCACAATGGCCCACAACGCCCTAACAGGCCAAACTACAAGGTTTACGTACATCCTTCTATGCGTTCAGCTCTGGAAGCCTACCTCGACACCGCAACAATACCACCTCACACCCACCATATGCCCCCATCTGCACCTCCACCATCCCAGCCCGCCCCCCAGGGTGCGTCTGACATGCTCTCCGGTCTACTTCTCGAAGACGCCGTGCTGCACAATGCTACCAAGAAGATCAACAATCCCATAGACAAGATGTACTTTCTTGGTCTGCTTGCTGGGATATGGATCAGCTTTGCTGGATTGGCGGCTGTCAGCGCAGCGGGGGGAGTGCCAGAGGACGTCCGTGAACGGTGGGTCGTGTTACCCAAGTTGTTGTTGGGCTTATTTTTGGCTTTCGGTTCGTGATCTGATACTAATCGTGTGTGTCATGCTAACAAGTTATGCCCCATAGCCATACACCTGATTGTCATGTTTGGGGGTGAACTTTTTACGGGTAGTACCATGATTCTCTCTATTGGTACGTCCGGCTTCGGCTTCGCTCAAAAGCCGAGTACTGAAATTCATTTAAGGCGTTTATAATAGAGTTGTTCCACTCAAACTACTTCTGATAAACTGGGTTGTCGTCTATATCGGCAACTGGAGCGGCTGCCTGATCACAAGCTACTTTTTCGGATACCTAACCGACCTGTTCACATCTGAAAGCTACAAGAGTTACCTTACTTCAGTCACGCTAAGCAAGCTCGAAGACCAAGGTAAGTGCTAGTTGATTGTATACCCAAATCCCCTGTTGACAAGAATAACCAGGCTGGTGCGCCCTTTTCCTCAAGGCCATTCCCGCAAACGCCATGATCTGCTTGGCTGTGATGCTCGGCATGGCATCACGCGACTCGGCCGGAAAGATCATGGCTCTCTGGTTCCCCATAGTCATGTTCGTCCTCTGTGGATTCGAACACTGCGTCGCCAACAGTAAGCACCCACTTCCTCACCACCAGCGCAACCCAAATAACTCTCAACGTTTCAGTGTTCTTCACCTCTATCGGCCTAATGTACGGAGCACCCTCTACCATCCGACGTCAATGGTTCAACCAGTCCGCTACCGTACCCGGAAACCTGATCGGCGGAGCCATCGTTGTCGGTCTCGCCGAACACCTCATGAACCACTGGCACTCGCCATTCTTCCATATGAACCACGGAGCCGGTACGCTCGCCGCGCACGACGTCGAGAGTACGCGTCGGGCCCGCGATGTGCACGACGTCCATCCGGCAGATCTTATCGCGTGCGTGCGTGCGATTATTCACGCCAAGAGTCATCATAACGGGGAGCCGAAACGGAGCGATTGGTCGAGTGGTGGTAGTGAGGTGCCTACGCCCGAGTGTGCTTGTAATGGAGATACCTCATTGAGTATGATCGAGGGTCACGAAGAGGCTTTGGAGCGTCGCAAGGCAATGCGTGCCCAGCTTGGGATGAAGGGCTTTGCAACATGGTTCGGACATGGTTCCAAGCCTGAAAAAGAGGACTGTCTCACAATGTCTAGAGAGTGAGCGCCAAGCTACTCGGTTTTAGCTTTTTGGTGGGATATTACACCGGATGTACTTTTATTTCATCTGCGTTTACTACACATACATTGGTCTCGCGTGCTCTCTGCTTTTACATGTGTGTTACCTAGTTCGGCCGGGGATAATGCTAGCTTTGTTGCGACTTCGACCGCATATATCCACCACCAAGCATAACTAAGGTTGGACATTACAATTAATCCACTATCAGGTATACAATCAATCTAGTAAAACAAAAAATCAAGAAACAAAGAGCACATGTTAAAGGCGAAACGGTGTAACGTCATGCATAGAGCTGGATGGGTCCGTGGTATGACAATACAAACAAAATATCGAAAAAACTGGAGCATATCCCAAATTGAGCTATTTCTTTGTCTTGAGGACACGGAAACCTGGCGAGCCGTCTCGGTAAAAGTTTGATAACCAAGACATGATTTCACCTACCTGTGCCCTCCATCCTCAAACGCCTACCGTTGAAATCACGCTACTCCTTTCCCTTCAACTCACCGATCCTGGCCTTGAGCCGGTTCTGCAATTCGGCGTCATCTTCGATCTTCGGGAGCTCGTAGTTTAGATATGCAGTGGTCATTGCATCCTTCTCGACGGTCGGATGCCAAGGGTGCATAAATGCGCGACGTGTCGTAGGTCGCCCTTGGAGTATGATACGTTTGGACGCAGTGAGAGCCTGAGCGTGCTTGGTTAAAGTCATCATAAGACAAGGCGAGACGACTTATCGACTCTCACTTGGCAATAGTAGGCGTTTTTGATGTCGGACGCGTCATGAATATGGGCGCATAGATAACAAGCGCTGAAGCAGATTTAGCGTTTATCCTGTTGCGCAAATCACAATGAAAGTCGTATCCGGACAAGGGAGCTTGGGCTTTCTGCCGCGTTTTGCCCCTAAATATAAACACGGAGTTTCCCGTGGTGAAAAACATTGTAGGTCGAAGTAACAATGATGAGGCTTTGCAGCCGCCCAGGTGCATTTGGACTTGTGTGGAGTTTCGTTGTATAAATACCTGGGGAGGCTAGCAGCACCAGACCACATACTCACGCCCACGAACAAGGTATGCAACCTGAAAATAGGCGTAGCTTAGGCCAATTACACTCGTACAGGATTTCTGCCAGTATGGGTGGTTCAGCGCCGAGAGCACCGCTCGTTCTCCTGCCAGCTATAGAGAGCTCTGAAGCCCCACCGACATCTACAAACGAGGCCGCTGGATCTCCCAGTAAACCCGTGACAGGCACGCGGAATCTCCCCGCGTAAGCCATCTACAACTGCCCTTCCCCAATTATCCTAATAACAGAGTCTGCACAGCGAAAACAACGCATCTGTAGCCTCGCTTAGCCGGTAGCCCCGTTGCTACTGTTTTGAATTAGTGCTTTTGTAAATGTTATAACTACCTTTAATATCAAATCCCAGCCCCAGACAGCACGTCCCGTACGACGCGTCTGTGCAACCAAGCATACCTCTCACAGATAGTTCGTGCTACCGCCTAATTCGTTAGTTCAAACTACGCGATACACGAGCAAAACGGAGAACGTAGCATACAACAGCACTAGACGCGCGTAGGCCATGTGAAGCCGAGGACTATACACTGCAGGCATGCATGTGCGAGGATGCCAAGGGCGCGTAAATGCGCGGCGTGGTGCCGTAGGTCGTCCCTGGAATATGATACATTTGGACGCGTAGAGAACCTGAGCGTGCTTGAGTAAAGACCACCGTAAGACAAGGCGAAACGATTTACCGACCAAAGTGGCTTTAAGCTTGGCACACTTGCCTTTTATGGTATGATCGAAATTGATGTTTGGTGGTCGGGTGGCCCGAGTGGCGCCTTTCAAGCACACTCAAGGTACCGCCATGTACCTCCTAAATATCCAATCAGAGGTTGAGATATAGGTGTGGAACAATCTATATAAGTGCCACCCACCAGTCTGGCTACAAGTCCCCGCTCCGAAGCTGACCATCGAGTAGCTAGAGCTCGACGAAGAAGTCCAAAACGCTTCGCAGGCGCCACACCGGCGAAATATCATCTGTCTTCTGTCTTAGCAGAATAAGAATTGTGGTCAAGTGCAACAACGTTCACCTGTGCTTGTGACTTTGGAACAGCTGCTCCACCGGAAGCTGATAATGGGAAAGTGTCATGTAGGGCAAGTTTATAGCATTAGCGACATGGTAAACGGAGAGGAGGTGAAGGTTGTCATAGTCGTGGCGATAATACACTTACCTGGATCTTACCAGGCGTCGAGTTGGCCGGCCACCGGCTGAAGACCGCAGCGGGATTGCATTCCCGAGGCTGAAATAACAAAACGAGGGTGCGATTCGGCAGCGACCCGTTTGGTTATCCTGTAACTGGCACCCTTCAACCTCGGAGCCATGTCGCTTGCCAACGCCTTGCACCGGAAGACACAAGACAATCCTGTGAAAGGTTCCTACAGCCGTTGGGGGCTACTCGGGCTGCGTAGCCAAGCAGCCATGCCTCCGGCAGAACAGTAAACTGTCGTGGAGAACGACGAACCATGTACCCTGGACATCACTTGACTGTCGAGAGTCCAGTCTGAGCAAAGGTGGAGAGGGTAAAATGCAAATGGTGCGATTCTTGAGCTACATCCGTCTGGAGATCAGGGGGATTACACCCCTGTACCATACCTACAGCCTGTCGCATACATACAACCCGAACAGTCACCTTCCTAGTCGTCTTCTCACCCCTCTCATCACCATGTCAATCGTTCCCTCGTCGCCCGGGTTGCCCAGACCTCCCCACGGCCGCTGCGGGATTTAGACAAATCGGTTCTAGACAGCACCAAGTCGAGAAGCATGGGATTTGATGTGTTTCAGGAACTCGTCGGCGATAGGTGTCGGCGTTTGGTGGAAGTGTCGGGTGTATCTGTCCGAATATGGCGCGTGGCGCTTTCGGTTGGTAAGCGCTGGGGACTTGGGCGTTTTGCGCTGCAGAGCGACTTTGGATGAGCCGGTTGGAGCTAGATGCGATCTGGGCGTTGTTTGGAATAGAGATGTTGGATTGAAGGTGATCGGTGGTGGCAGGTTTTTTCCTTGCTGTTTTTCGTGAGCCGGGGGAGGTTAACCGTGGTTTCTCAGCTGGGAGGCTGTATGCGCAGGTATGGAAATGAGATTGGGATGAGAGTGGAACGAGTATCACAAGAAAGAAAGACCAGTGGGTAAAGCACGAGTTATACACGAGGCGTGAATTCTAGCTTTGATATTTGTTTCAAACCGCTCGAACCAGTTTTGCCACTCTTGGCCACTCGCCTTCACGCCCCGGGTATACCCAACCCTTTGACTTTGGCATAAGAGAACGGGCGCATGTGAACCGCGAGGTTTGAAAACCTGGTTAATTTCGAGCCACCGTGAGTATTCTCGGACTATTATCACTTTCAGTCACATTACTTTTCTGATGGCGAGTGCCTTGCCACTGACTCACACCCCTTGAACTTCACATAGCGGTGCTCGGGATGCCGGGAGTGACTGCAGCTAATAGCTCTCCGCGTCATTAACCCTTTGTTCTAGGACCGGCAGCAGTATGTGCATTGATTCACGGAGGAGCAGGTGAGCCTGGAGCTTGAGTGAATGGAACCTCAGATGTGGTGCTCAGCTCACTCAATCAGAACAAGGAGGTCGAGAAACTGATTCGTATCTTGAGCTTCAATGCTCATATAAACCAAAAGCAGACAGAGGCGCGTCAACGTACACCCAAAAGCGGGAACCGGGTTCCCTGAAATGTAGCAGCGCCACTCGAGCAATTGGTTCGATGTGAGGGATTTATGAGCGGCAAGGTAATCAATAATTGCCCTCTCATTCTGTCAGATTATAGATCAAGAGACAAGGGAAGATAGAAGTTGCGAGGGGGGGGGGGGACAGGCATGGGGCACGTTCTGGACCAAGTACGATCGAATATGATGGCGATTAAGAACAGAGTAAAAGCACGTTTGTATATGATGACCGGGATAAGTATTCGAGCGAGTAGAGTTTGCAGTGATAGAGAAACCGGCAACACAGGGCTGATATGGCACATATCGATGTATCTGCGATGCATTCTGGGCTTGAAGAGGTACAATCATGGGTCTGTAATTGGAATTTTACACACTGTTCGGTGAACAAAAACCACTCGTACCCGCAATTGTGAACTACATTCGACCCGAACAGCTTCACGGACAAACGAGTACACATGCGATGAATCACTCATTCCAGCCGAGCTTTCGATTTCATGCAGGCGGGACAGGGTAAGCGCCGACAATTTGCAATAACGCTCGACACCACCAACACAGACTTCCGTCGGTCGCAGCGGCTCAGTGAACAGGCATTCGTTTGGTCATCTTGCGAAAA
>WSTG01000833.1:0-13398 GCA_019616325.1 Ceratobasidium sp. 394
CGGACTTAGACCGGGTATCGATTGCGGTCTAACGAATAATCCCAGACTCTCTTTAGAGAGTCTGGTTCACCTGACTAAGCAAAACCCACGGATTGGGGGACTACACCAGACGGCAACAGACGGGTGGTTCTCAGCGGAGAGTGGGCGGGTAAAAGGAAAACAAGGAGGGGTTGCAACCCCCAGGGCAAGACGGTCATCGCCGAGTCGGCGTTGCAAGCCCTCACGTGATCGAGACGAGGGCTGCTTGACTACGGCGCTGCTCTCTTCATGCTGTCGACTGAGCAAAATCTTACCTTGCGTTGTGTGGCCGATTACATCTTATTGCCCGCTTGGCTTGTTGTGCTTATCGAGTTGCCAGAGAGATTTTCGTATTATGAGACTATTGGCTCGGTTGTAAACTAAGTATATGTGAGTCTCCAAGCTTATGATATTGCCGTATCCGGTTGAATCATCTTCCGAAGTCAGCGACCATTGCTGGTCAGCGGAAATGATGCTGGTGCCTCACCGAAGGGTTCGGAGATTCGCCCTGGGCAGCATGCGCCCACCGGGCTCACGAACTGCTTTTACTTCTCGCTTTCGTGACGCCAATACCTCAGGCGATCATCGCATCTTTAGTGGGTAAGACGCCTCGTATCTTTGATCTGGGTTTACCCACACAAACCTGCCAGTATGGGGCAAACTCAAGGATACTGACACCTGCTTAGATTCTAGATCCCATGTGGTTATATGCGTGATCCTGGACACTTCAGCCTATAAAACACCCCTCAAATGCTGAGAGTGATATGAAAACTTTATCGTTGAAGCACGACTGACAGAATTGATTCTGTGAGGATCAACAAGCTCACCTCGTTCAAGGTTGGTCTCGAGGTGATGAGATTGGATAGTCCAATATGTATGCTCCTTAGGCTAGCCTAAGTAGCAAGCTAGCTCATAGTCAACCCCGCACACCATGATACTTAACCTTTTCTAGTCCCCGGTGTGCTTACCAGCGGAGAGTTCATGCAACTTGTATCACATAGTCGGAGTGTCATGTTTGATGAAGAACATCCAATAGCTGGTAGTTAATTTTTAATACGTTGGCCCGCCCGAACACCAAGCTATTAACGCGGAGAAGAATTTTAGAAGGACAACGCTCGGAGGACTTTGTTGTGAGATGTTTTGGTTGATGGGGTCAATTACTAAGCAAGCGAGAGCCGAGCCTTTCTCAGCCGACTAGATCAACCAGGTCTGTCCAGATGAAATCTGCGTCATGTCTCCAGGGCTTTGAATCCGAACAGATTTTTGCGCCAATACACATGAAATTTGGCGTTCAAGTCTCCGTGCTTCCTAATAATGTTTGATATTGTTTATCGATTAATTCGCTCGCAACTGCCCATTGAACTTGATAAACCAAGATACGTTAAGCTTATGGCAGGCTAACCTCGGTACTGTTTGTTTACGGCCACCAGTGTGTTGCGTTTATCCGCTGGATTTCGGTCCCAAGTCTGCTCCCCGTGTTTTTCATATTGCAAGTTGCAGCGGTTTTCACCGGGACGATCCGGCTATACTAGTTTATCAACTCCCGAGCTTTTTTACGTTCTCAACGAACTTCGAGACTGGAGCTGAGACACCACATGGCTTCAACCGCTTCTACGCGGCGCCTAATTTCATCACGAAGTCAAGGTGAGTTCGGTCAAGCTAGTTTCCTTTCTTTCAGGCTTGGCCCTGATCGCCGTTCTAAACATGTTCTGGTGCTACCTTCGCCCATGTGTGCACCGGCCTTCCTCCGGCAAGGTTCGCCCCTGTGGAGTCGTAGAGCAGGATGATGTGTATTATATAATCGGGTAGTAGCCGGTCTTAGTTGCACTTGGTAAGTGCTTCTTCAACTTCGTGATGAGTTTCGTCATGACTTGGAATGTCGTGCCTTCTGGATGTTCCTCCCGGGTCCTGTGGACATGCGCACCAATGGACAAATTTCATAAACTTCAACTTATAAACGCTCTCCTCTCGCCCGTGCTCGCATCACTTCAACGCGACATTAGCCATGCCAGGTAAGATGCAATACTCATCCGGTCATCATTACTACTAATGAACCTTTATCCGACTGTTGTACCGCGTCACCTAGCGCCAGACGGAGACATTGTCCCCCGGACTTCTTCTGAGGCTCTGTCCGAAAAGAAAGAATACGTGGTTGAAACAAATCCTGCCCCGGCCGATGCCTCCCCTCCAAATGAATTCGGCGAAGACATCGTGCTGCCAACCGAGGAAGAAAAAGTCACCTTGCGTCGTGTGGCTGGTCACATCCCATTGTCCGCTTGGCTTGTGGTGGTGGTCGAGTTGGCAGAGAGATTTTCATATTACGGGACTACCGGCCCGATGGTAAACTACATGTGAGCCTACCTCGCTTGTGATACTACAACATCTAACTAGATCATTGTCGAAAGCCAACGACCGTTGCCGCCCGGCGGAAATGGTGCTGGTGCCCCACCCAAGGGGGCAGAGATTCGACCTGGTGCCCTTGGGAAAGGGCAAAAGGCGTCAACCGGACTCACAAACTGCTTTTCCTTTCTCGCTTTCGTGACACCGATATTTGGAGCGATCATTGCGGACGCGGTGAGCAAGTTGGTTCTCACCTCCGCTTAGCTCTACTCACATGTACTGTCCAGTACTGGGGCAAACTCAAGACGCTATTCGTTTTCGTAATTGTTGGTGCCATCGGTCACGTTATCCTCGTCGGCACAGCCGCCCCCGCTCTCCTGCAGCATTCACCGAACGGATCATTTGCCGGTCTTGTCATCGCAATCATTATTATGGGATTCGCAACTGGAGCTATCAAAGCAAACGTTTCACCTTTGGTTGCTGAGCAGGTACCTGACACTCAAGAAAGGGTCAAGACTCTTCCGAGCGGAGAGAAGGTCATCGTAGATCCAAACTTAACCATTCAGCGGGTCTTTATGTACTTTTACCTCGTAAGTGCGGTTCTCTATTACGACTTCGGGTACTCATGATATCCCAGATGATAAATATCGGATCCCTCGGCTCGATTGCCACGACAGAGACGGAGCTTCACTATGGATTCTGGTTGGCTTATTTAATTGTAAGTCGGCGGGTTATTATCCCCAATTTTACTCAAAATATTATGCACGCTAGCCGACGATTGTTTATTTCATTGTACCTATTGTGCTTTTAGCCGGAGTACACAAGTACACTCAATACCCGCCGCGCGGTTCGATTCTAGTGGAAGCGTTCCGCGTGTTAAGGCGGGCATACAAAGGTGTCTGGAGCATTAACCCAGCCGAAACGATCCGCAGGTTTCAAGATCCAAAAAAGTGGGACAAGGCTCGGCCCAGTGTGATTGGAGGCGGGGATGTCGAGCAACATCACGAGATGGTGGATCGCGGAAAATTTGTTCCAACTTGGGACGATGTAAGTGCGGCCAACTCGATTGTGTTGAGTAGACCCACTATCGAGAGTCCCTAGACTTTCGTGGATGAAATGAAGCGCACGATTAGCGCAACAAGGATCTTCGTGTTCTACCCTCTGTGAGTTTCCATCTTATAACCAATAAATTACTGACGTCCGGCCTAGGTTCTGGGTCCCATGTGAGTATATGCGCGATTCTTAACACATCTACTCACGAAACATTTATCAGACAACCAAATGACGAATAACATTGTCTCGCAGGCTGGAGTCATGACCACAAACGGGGTTCCGAATGACTTGCTCCAAAACATCGGCGCCATCGCGATTATCATCATTATCCCAATCATGGATCGCATCGTGTACGCCTCTCTCTCGGGGGTAGTTGGAATAAATTTAAACAACACCCATTCAGATACCCCGGTCTGCGCCGTTTAGGTTGGGTAGTCCGCCCGATTCAACGCATCACATTCGGCTTCATCTTTGCGTCGTGTTCAATGATCTACGCAGCCGTGCTTCAAAACGCTATCTACAATACGAACCCGTGTGGGAAATTTGTGACCACATGCGACAGCCCGAGCACACTGAATGTCTGGATCCAAACACCTGCATATGTTTTGAGTGGGGCGGCCGAAGTGTACGTTCATCCTATGACAGATTGGTATTGAGTCCATACTCATCTGGTACCCAGCTTTGCAAGTATTTCTGGTCTTGAATATGCATACAACAAGGCACCTCTGCGAATGAAAAGCGTGGTCATGGCGATGTACCTGTTTACCACGGCGGTCGGGAACGCACTTACATGGGCGCTCGTTCCAGTGAGCGCCGACCCATATCTGGTCTGGAACGTGAGTGACTGGTTCTGGTACACGATAATTCGCTGATAAAAATACATAGTATGCCGGGTGCGCCATTGCTTCTGTAAGCACCAATCTATCCGAAGTGAGCTCGAGCTAACTGACCCTCTACGTAGTTTACCGCTGGGATTGCGTTCTGGATCTGCTTCCACCATTTGGATAAGACTGAGGAAGAACAGAATAAGATCGGGCGACAGGTCCGGGGACACGGCAGGCTGACAAAAGACGGCGATATTGAAAAGTGACTCTTTTGGCTGGTGTTTATCTAGGATTTGTGTGCGCTTAGTCTTATATCAATTAGATTTACTCGGCAATGCTGGTTATCCTCATCGCCAAATGGTGGTCGGACTCGTGAGCGCTCATGAGCGCCAAAATGCTCGTGACGGGTGAAATATGATGAACGCGGTCACAAGGCATTTGGGCGCTTGTGAGCGGTCACGACTCACGAATCATGGGGGTTTTGGCCGAGTGTTTAGCACAGGATGACTAAGCCGGGTCGAATCGGACCGTTTGATCCACCGCAAACCGCGCCACTTATTAACGACAACACCCAGAAACCCCCACATTATACGCTCCAATCAATGTTATCGCCCTTCCCTACTAACAAGAGCCTGCCCGGTTCACCCTCCGAGGTTTGTTAATAACCATTGCTCGAAGCGTTTATTAAACAACCTAACCTGATTGATTCGCCAGATGGCGAATCTCCGCCCCGGCTCACCCTCTCTAGATCTCACGGGGTGCGATGTGAGCAACCACGAACGTATCCCGAGCGATACGAGTGTTAAACAGATAACCTGGCAGTCTGACGATTTCGAAGACTCCGATGCCACTACTAGAGATCAAGGCTCGCAACCAGGCGATTTAGATCCAACAGAAGAAGTATCGAGGATTCTACAGGACCTCGACGCCGTCCCGGAGCCGGAAAAAATCGGCCGGCTTAGGAGTTTGACTAGCGAGTGCCTTTACCGCTTCAAGCCCGAGGGAGACCTGCTTGGTATAGACGCGGCTATCTCGGTGCTGGAGAAAGCCATTTTGACCATTTCGCACGACCACAACCTTAAACCCATTCTTCTCAACCAACTCGGGGATGTGTATCGCTGCCGTTTCGAGAACCAGGAAGAATCCAAAGATATCGATATGGCTATCAACAGCAAGAAACAGGCAGTTTCACTCGTGCACGACAACATTTTACTCAGTCGTGACTGGCTGAATGAGCTCGCTATGTTCTACTTGGACCGATTCCATTCCGAGCAAGATTTTTCTGATATCAACATGGCTATTGAACACATGTCTCGAGCAGCATCACCTGTGAACAAAGATCCCTCTGGAAAGACCAAACGACTTAACAACCTGGCAAACTTGCATCATGTTCGGTTCCAGCATCTAGGAGACCTTGCAGACATCTACACCGCGATCGAACTTCTTCACCTAGTCGCGAAACATGCTTCCGACGCTGACTCCGATACAGTCGGACCTCTTGATAGTGAAGTTGATGGTAAATTGGAAATTGCCGTTTCTTCACTAACGGGGGGTATCACACAACACATACAAACAGAGCCAGAAACGTGTACGTCATTAGCTACTCGACCTCATCTCGGAATGAAAATAAAGCCATAAAGACGGATACATCAAAGTAGAGTGAACAAGTACACAATCAATAAACAAAAAGACGTAAAATTTGAAAGAAACACATTTATTCAAACCTGCTGTACAATCATGTTCTCGGTCAGAGGTTGTTCGGTCGGAACATTCTCGTCATACAAGACTAATTCTGTGGCCGAGAGCTCGACCCCTGCACCTGCCAGGTCGGTTTGAAGGTCGGCAAGTACAGGATCGTCGGGCGCGGGTTCAGCCTGAGCAGAAAACCAATTCGGCGGGCAAATGCCCGTATGGCGCCAACAGTTGGCAATTGTGCTGGGCTTAACACGCCCCCACGCCTCAGTTGCCAGTTGCATAGCCACCAGCTGATCCACCTTGTATACATCAGGACATTCCCCCCCCGCAGCAGACTGCTCGGGGAGTCACCCGAGTCACCCGAGTCTCCAGAGTCGCCCCCCCCTCTCGGTGACATGTCCACGAGTGGTCGGGGAGTGCTCACGAGTAGGTGACCAAACAAAGGCCCACAGGCGTCGGAGACCGTCGCTGGGCCGTGTTATGTCAGCACCGCCCGTACCCAGGAGAGCGGGTGGCCAACTGCGTGCCCTGGGTGTACGGTCGGTGCATGTCGAACCCGCTGATTGACGTTTGACAGCGATCCGCTCGAGTGACGTTTGACAGCGATTCGCTCGAGTGACATTTGGCCATTTGGCTCAGCCAGGGTCGGAGTTTTCGTGAAATGTGTGCAGCTTGTACATGCCTGGTGAGTTTACACTTATGTATGCCCATTTGTTATGACTATTATACATGAATGAACTGGAAATCTTCTGTATTATGGTACTTGTTTAAATAGAACGACGAGTAGTGTGCGAGAGAGGTTTTGGTGGTCACGCTTCGGTCAGCCTCCCCCTTGATGACCGGTGCGAGTGGGCACAAACGCAGTATCTGACTCGCCTTGATAATAACACCACGTAGCTGTCCCGTGCTCCCGCGCATTCTCTTATGAACTACAAACATACCGCTCGTCTTGTTTGGGCTAAGCGGTATGTCGGTGAAGGTGAATATATACGCCATTAATGGCCCTGGGTCCGGCCGGTATCTTGAAGGTCGGAGTCGGAAGAGCAGGCCAAGTAAGCCTACTTGGCAGGCTGATGATGACATTAGCTGCTGTTTGAGGTAGAATAAGAATGAAATTAAGTACATGCCGTGCAGCCTGGTGGACGTTGGATCATTGACATCCTGTTGCATGTAGAATATTGGATCAGGGTGCTCGGCCTCGGCCTTGTCGAGTTTAGGGTGCGCTCTAACTCGGTGGAGGCTGTCGGTGGAGTTGTTGGACACTTGTATGCGTATATTATCCCAGATGTCAATCAATGTATCTTCATTGATTGAGTCGCCAGGTAGCGCTGCGAGTTCAGGAGCCGATTGTATCATGGAGATCAAGCTGGAATCGCCGAGCATCTCAGAGGCCTCGGTAAGTGTCCTACGAGTGAGGGTCGGATCAACAGACACGATTTGTAGGCTTGATGTGCCGTTGTTGTTGCTCGCCAGCTTCACCCGTGTTGCCCTTCCATCCTTGTGTTCATCATCGTCATCCTCCTGCTTCCTCTTCTTGCTCGACACCACATCCTTCCGCTCGTCCTTCAACGCGTACCCACACTGAAGACCAGCCCAACAACAATTAGTAAATTCAGGGTCAGGTGAGGCATTTTACGTACCCGAGGACACTGCTGATCTGGCAGTTCGCCACCCTCCTTTGTTGTTGCTGCCACGTTGGGACCACCTTTGGTTGCGCATGGTGAGCGTTAAACTTGTCCCCCTCAAGAGCTCTGAGAGCTTACCTAATACCTCTCCGTCTGCTGGGGTACTAAACCAAGCGCTCCCCTCGCGTTTTCCTCGCTGTAGCCGCCATTTCAACCACACGCGAAAATTTCGAACTCGTTCGTGCTTCTCCACCCAGCGGATGAGTTGCTGCAACCACTCCCGACGATTCGACGCTCGGTACCCGTCCTTTATAAAGTCGATATGTAGGCGCTCCATTGTTTCCGTTGAATAATTCGTAATCGCTCCCTTGAGCATGACCTGCTCTGGGACGTGTCGCGCGTTATGCAGCTTCGGGATGTTAAAATGTTCGATTACCCCGTTTTTCCCCACTCGAGTCCCGTTGTCAATCCATGCTGATTTGTTTTTGTGAAACTCCGCGTAGGACTTTGCGTAATCGTCTAGTTGCTTTGTTGACAAAGAGTCGTATCGCGCCAAGTATATGCAATCAACGAGCGCGCGGGTTGCGGTCGTTACCTTCACGTTACCGCCATTTGGTCCATCCACCACTGTCGCGACATGCGTTTGAAGAAGGTCCCGATGTTCTTTTCCGGTCACCTGGCTTAGGTGCGATGCCCCTTTGGTGAATGCTCGATCGCCCGAAAGTTGAATCTGCGAGCGTATACGGGCGTCCAGTTCGGGAGCTGTTAACCCGGTAAGGTTCCATTTAACAATGTGGTCATAGAAGCACTTATAGAAGCCGTGCAGGAGGTCAAGACTGAGGACTTTCGATATATCGACATGTGGAATTGCTGCCCAGAAAGGAGATTTCACGCCACATAACCCATATTTTTTACTTTCGTTCAGGAACTCCACCGCCGTCTCCAGATCGGCTCCGCCATGTATCGTTGTCATCGTTTGGTTAACCTTCCGGATATCCGCAAGGATAGTCTCCGAGGTACGTTCGTGCTGGCAGCTTGTGTCGCCTAAATCTGTGCCTTGTGTTATACAGTGTGGGCAGCATCTGCTTCCCAGCCCGGCAATCACCAGCTGTTCTTCAAGGTCCGCGATGTAGGCCCACAGTATGTAGAGTACCAGGCGAACACAGCCATCCGGATCCACTACTCGGTGAGGTTTATCCCGGCAGAGCGAACGAGTTATAACTGACATGCAGCGGTGGAACAAGTGCCGGTTTAGGACTCCAGCGAGCTCGGATTTTGCGGACTTGCTGAGTTGAGGATTTTCGGCCATCGTTCCACTCCATTTCGAGACGGGGATTATAGCAATTAAGATCCATGCGGTCCTGCTTTCCTTCATTCTTGTTTCGTGGTCGAGATTTGCTAACGTCATGTAGAGAGCATGCGCAGCCACATCCCCACCATGTGTGCTAAGCGACGTCTTGTCACTAGCAAACACCACGCCGCCGATTGTTGTCCCTTGAGGTATGCTGGATTTATTCTGGTGAAACAACAATTAACAAGATCGTCTCCATAGCGCCCGAATACACTATGCGAGCCAACTCACTTGCCACTCGTCCCACATCTTCCCGGAGCATGGCTCCCCGTATACATCTGTTACGCCATCCTCGGTGGTTTGTTGTACCGGTGCGTATGCCAGCTTGCCGCTGAATTCCGGTAGGCCCATTAGGTAGTCGCCGGCCTCTTTCACATCTCGGTGGACCATTAGATGTGTGTCGCTCATCGCATCGCCTATTTGGACGTCGGTGTAGTGCCATTTTGGGCCTCCAAAACATTTCAGCTCGGTGTTGATCTTATCGCATAACTTCTTTGCAGTCCTGAATGGAATCGCAGACTCATCATCGAACTATATTCTCATTGGTAAGCCAATCAGAAACCTCAATAAAGTGCACTCACCAATTCGGTCTTTAAGAGATCGTCAACGTCGTTCTGGGACACCTTCCGTGTCGCCATCCAGTCAGCAATCTGCCATTCCTTTTGGCCATTCCACATCGCGTACAGGTTTCCAGGGTATAGCTGTTTCATATCTTCATGTAACGTCTCCCACTTATTTGGTGCGTGCCCATAGATTCGTCCAGCCGTCGGATGAGTGAAAGTGAATCCCTTCTTGGAGGCGCCGGTTTGAATGTAGCCGTTAGAGTTTTGAAGCGGTATGTCGGTATTTGATTCTGGTATGGGTGTGCTCGGGCCCAGCGTGTTATCTTCTGTAGGGTTTGTGAGTCCGGCAGGAATGAAATCCGGTGGCAGATGGTCGATTTGTGGGGGGGGTGTGACGCTTGCCGATGGAGTGGGCGATTGGTGTTTGGATTTCTTTTTTGTTCGGCTCGGAGCGGGAACATCCATGGAGCATGGAGCTATGTGAACCAATAGTAAGCAAGTCCCGTCGAATTTGTGTTCGAGACACGCACCTAACTTTTTGACATAGTCCTCGATAGCTTCAATATCACTCTGTTGACATCCTAGCCGGCTTGAAAGGTGATGTGCTAGTGCAGTACTTTGGGATTTGAACTTTTTGAGACACAGTGCCTTTGAACAGATAAAGGACATGGTGGGCTTGTCTCGGAGGGTTGTTGTAAGTGCCGTGTTTGGGTGGCTCAACTCCGCAAAGTTGTTTGCTAATGTTTTGATTTTGTTACAGCCACTCGTTCGCTCGACTACAACATCCAACACCCTTCGTTTTTTTTTGTCTTATTTTCTACTTAGCTACTTCGCTCTTCGTCGCATTTGCTTGCAATTTAATCTCTGCTAGTCATAATATGCCTCCTAAAAAGCGAACCAACCCAAACTCTCAAAAATCCCAAAAAGACATGTCGAATCATAGCCCACCCGAGTCCGTCGCACTCCCATTCCGAGAAGCCCATGCCAACCGAGTGGCTGAGAGGGCTGCAAAGAAAGGGAAAGCACCGCCACCTCCCGCAGCTGTGCCGACCATCCAACACCCTCGTCGGAACATTGTTGAAAAAACGTATGACCCAAAATATGGCCCAGTCCCCCTCAATTGTAATAATCCTATTGTCGATCCTGACATACCTGCCCTCCCCGGTCAAGAGGGTAAGTGTATTTGTCGCTTTGTTACTTGTAATGTACAAACACTCATGTTGCACTAACAGATATTCCGCCCTCTCCAAAGGGTTCCAGTCTTACGATGGCTCGCGACACTCAAGGTATGTACACAACTATACACAAAGCTCTCGAACTAACCTGTTTCCTGGGCATTAGTAACACCTAACACTCAGACTGACTCAAATGAGAGTTTTGAAACAAGTGCCGCACCCACCGACCACCCGTTTGGACAACCAGAGTCCCAGGCCGACTTGAATTTTGCTTACGGAAACGATGATTCGGCAATCCTCCGTGACAACACGCTGGCTTACGGTCAACTCGACTTCTCCGGTGCAAACTGGCCTGGCCCAGCTCTCGGTGACCCTGCGGGCTTACGTGGTCTTGACTGCGGCGATCCACAAGCCAATTTCCAGCCACTTGCCAACAGTATGCCTTTACCTAGTACTACACCAAACTTTTGCGTCCCGAACCTTGCCAGCCAATCAGCAGCCGCGCCTCAGCCTAGTCTCGGCGAGCACTTCAATTTCATGCCCAATACCCTTGTGCCGAACACCTTTGCATCAAGCGCTGTTGAGCCGAGTGCCGCACCGGTGGCCCAGCTCTCATTTCTTGAACAGCTCGGCCACAATCCTGACCCAGGGTTTGGCCTTGGAACTTCGCCGTCCATGCCCCAGTATACCGTCGGTCCACCACTCCATTTTCAAACCCCTACGCCTGTCCGCACGGTGTCCTACCAGCAAGTCCCTGTCCCTCCTATTCCTAGCTACTACCCTCGCCACCCACCAATCCCACAGCCCAATCATGCTACCCAAGGGCTTCCTGCCAAGACACCGAGCAGGAAGAATATCCAGGTGAATATGGTCGATTTTTTCGCCGACCAACGCAAGTTCCGTGGCCGGAAGAAAAAACCCGCTCGTGCATCCTCGGTTGAGGGAGAAGCCGGTCTGTCTGCAGCTGGCAAAAACTACGATGACGCCAAGCCAATCATTCGAAAGGCTGTATTTTTCGAGCTGGTTTCGAACGAGCCATGGCCACTTCATGTGGGACCCCTCCGCCAAGCGGTCCTTGAATTTGTTCGGTCTACTCCCGGGGGTCCAGCGCTTGCAGATATTGCTGCAGAGCATCCTAAATTCGAAAAGAATGTGAGTCTCGTACTGCAAATGTGTATTCCGCTTGCTAATTATATGCTTTTAACTAGCTTCGCGACGTCATGGCTAATGTGCGAGGCGATGCGTACATGCACAGTCATGTGGTCATCAAACAAACCTACGATGTCTTGCCGAAATCCAAGGACCGCTTGAGCAAGTTGTTGGAGGACAAGAAGTTTCACTTCTTGTACCCAAATGAGACAAAAGGCGTGAGTCTGCGGCCCCCCATACCAAGTTCTAGTATAGTTATGCATTTTCTGACTAAAATATTTACACGTAGTCTTCGAAGGAAGTGGGCTTCTGCTGCCATGAGGCAGTTTCTCGAGTTATATGCGCCATTCTTTTTGATTCTCCCGCGCGTCTGGGCACGCTATTCATGGACCGATTGTGCGCCTTCGACAAGCCGGAGCCCTGGCATGATGAGCGGAAGGATAAGTCGGATGATGCTAGACGGGGAGTACCCATTGGGTTGATTGCATTTGCTGGAACTCTGGTGAGCACAAACTTCCAAGTCCGAGTGTGCTTATTAATTGTCGTTATACTGCAGATCCTCCATGTTCTCGAATGCGTGCGAGATGACGTGCCAGGTGCCAAACGGAAGCAACACAGGTTCAAAAACTCTCGTTACAAGAAACACTGGGCCTCGATCCGCACTCGGCTTATCAGGTATAAGTTCTTGGGAAAGCTGCGTGTTGATCTCTTGTCAGCGGTCAAGTATGTCCCAATCTATCTGTTTCTTGCCGATTTCTTCGCTAACTTTACTTTTTTAGAGCACGCTACAACGAAATCAACAATAGCTCGGCTCTGGATAGCAGTGACAGTTCCGAGACCAGCAGCAGCTCGAGCGATAACGAGGACGGTACAGATTCCGAAATGGTCCCCGAGGCAGGCCCGTCTACCGGTAAGTGCTGAGTCTTTTGATATTGTCGTAATACTGAGTTACACTATTTCCACTCGCACGTCGTGTAAGGCTGATTCGATACGCTTGCCAATATTGCATATTGGTGCAGCCGCAGCCCGTCTTCGTTTTCTATTTCGCTTTATCCTATATTGTAGCTTTGTGTCTCTATGGCACGTATAATGTTTTACAATATCATAATCTACCGGTTAACCCGCATTGGATTCATATCCTAATATTTACACTCGAGAAAGCGCCCGTTCACCCGACCACTGGCTGAGCAGGAGTGAATCAGTGCCGTCAAATGTCACTCGAGCGAATCGCTGTCAAACGTCACTCGAGCGGATCGCTGTCAAACGTCAATCAGCGGGTTCGACATGCACCGACCGTACACCCAGGGCACGCAGTCGGCCACCCGCTCTCCTGGGTACGGGCGGTGCTGACATAACACGGCCCAGCGACGGTCTCCGACGCCTGTGGGCCTTTGTTTGGTCACCTACTCGTGAGCACTCCCCGACCACTCGTGGACATGTCACCGAGAGGGGGGGGCGACTCTGGAGACTCGGGTGACTCGGGTGGCTCCCCGAGCAGTCTGCTGCGGGGGGGGGGAATGTCCTGATGTATATTCTTCTCGTTGGCGGCGTCGCGTTCGATGGCCTTGCGTAAAAGTCCGCGGTTGTAGTGAGCCTTGAAGCACC
>WSTG01000834.1:0-13384 GCA_019616325.1 Ceratobasidium sp. 394
TCACCACCGATACCAATGCCCATGATAAAGCGCCAGACAATGAGGGCGCCCAAGATGTTAACTGTATGACCCCCACCGGAGATAGCCTGCGCAAACGTGCCAACGATGACTACAGGAAGGTAAGGACCGTGCCACGCGAGGTGATTAAAGTACTTACTGGTCGTAAGTTCCACCCCATACATCGTCTTGCGGCCAACAACATCGGCGAGCCAACCAAAGATGAGTTGTCCGACAAGTGTACCGACCGGGGTTGCGACCTTGAGACCGAGATCTTGGCTCGGACTCAAAGCATGTTCATCGTTGTAGGCATAGCCGATCATGTCAGCAGCGATATTGATGGCAAATATATCGTAGGCAGCGGTGAAGAAACCGATACCCGCGACTAAACACGCCCTGACGTGAAATCGCCTGGAAAAGAAATGAGCTAGAGATAACAGGGTCGAGAGACGAATTATACTCACGAAAACTCGGCTTCGTCTACCTTGCGCAGCGCCACTTTGCGGTACTCGTTATAGGTTCTACCGACCACATTGGCGAGCTGTCCGCCTAGGATAGGCCGTTCGTGGACGCTCAAGCCGGGGGAGCAAGGGCGTTGCTCTTCGAAGCTGGTGGACATGGGGGATGGATGGGCGAATCGTGCTTTCGGTTGGCAGGCTTTGTGAATGATCTGGAAATGCTCGAAACTTTGTCTATAACAGGGATCGGCACAGGCGCTTAGCGTGATCCTGCAGCAACTTGATCTCGGAATATTTAGCCACTGATTCAGCCACTCAGCAAAGCTCTGTCACGCACGTTTGTTCAGCCGCGACGGTATCCAGCCGATTCTGTGTAGGATAATTGATGTATATGCGAAATATACGTGGGTCACTAAGGGCTGCGTAGTTCCCGCCTTTGTTAGCCTTCGAACCAGGCACGTGTGGGGAAAGTCAGGGTGCGTATATGCAACGAAGGCGACGTGCGGCATGGCAGTGCACAAAGCTCACAAGCTGTACTCAATTCTAAATCCCCTCGCAAAATCGGGGTGTGAAAGTGTTTGATGAGCCCGCCGCTGGGGGTCGTGAGTCAGCATGTGTAAGCGCCGACGATTTTCCGAGAGACCCACGGCCTGGATTTAGCGTGCAAGCCCAAGAAAACACGGGCGTTTGCATTTCCAAACACCCACGCAGGTGCATGGTCGGCTGATCGGGAGAGCCACGGCGTGGCTGTGTTTTCAAGCGTGTCTGCTATAGCCGGAACTCATTAAGTCCAAACGTCCGAGGCTGAAATGTGTTGGTCAGAGGATAAACATGCCAGAGCCAATATTGTACGAATATACCACTTGTACTTTAGCCTTCTATTGAATATTTGGGAGCGCATATATGCAGCGTGTACCTTCCGTATTTGAACGCCTCAAAATACCTCCGTGCCGTGAATTTGGTTGCTTGGGGGAAATTTTTGAATCCCCTTCGCCCGAGATAGTCCACAACGCCTCCAGGCTGCGCAAAAATTGCCCCTCTCAGTGAAAATTCAACGCTTGCTCAATGTCACGCAATCGTACCTCTCCCGGGTTCAACAGTGCTGATACTTCTGGCGTTTATGCTGGATATGGTAGAAGATTTCCTAGGTAAGCGTCTTTTGAGGCCTTAGGAGAAATACTGTAGCTCATACCGATATCATAATTAGTCCAGAGCATCAGTTTACAGTTGATAGCGAGCTCAACTCAGTCTCTCAGCATGGTCTCTGGCCCTCCACCCAGCCACAGATTCCCACCCAGCCACAGACATTGTATGTTCGCCAGATTCCTCCCCAATTTACCGCAGAACCTGGCCCGGCAAGCAATTCTATGCCCCCAAACCAAGTTCCTTTTGCTAGCAATGCTCGGTAAGTTTTCCTCTCTATAAACTTGATCTTTTTCGCTAATTACATTGACGTTAGCCAAGCCCATCAATACGCCGTCTCTCGGAGTCCAAGTCCTCGTCACAGCGCTGAAAATACCAATCAAAACCCTCTCGCTCGCCAAATGCCCGATCGCTTTATGCGGACCCTACCTCCACCCAACCCCCACCCTTATGCGCACGCTTATGCACACTCTTATGCACATGCCGCTCGTCCTTGTCCTCGTCCTCGTATGCGTGATCCTGGTGCTCCATCTGCTACCGAGAGTGCCGACTTCTTCATGCAACGTCCCATCCAAGCCCCCCAGCCTGCCGCTATTCCTCGTCCTCCCGTCATCTACATTCCAGGGACCCAGGACATGGAGAACTTGAGCCAGAACTTGAGTGCTCATCGTTCTCAGGCGAACAGTCCCTCGGCCTTGGCCTCGGCTACCTCAGCAGGATATTGGACCCCGCCTCCAGCCAGCGAGTTGGTTCCTCCCGACTCGCAGCCCAGTTTTGTCCCACCCACCCAATATCAAAACGCTCAGCACGCATACCACCCAAATGTGATAGCCCAATCCGACCCAAACTGTTGTGACCTACCCAGGGAAGACCCATATTTTCCTTCATTTTTACAAGTTTTACCTTAGTCGTTCCGGGTTATAGCCCACATCACGTGACCTATAACCACCGTAATGTAACACTGACTGCAGGTAATCTCTCCCTGGTAATGCTGCAGTCAGGCACGCCACGTGACCACCCGCAACCACCGTAACCCGTAACGTAACACTGACTGCAGGTAATCTCTCCCTGGTAATGCTGCAGTCAGTAGCCACCTGACTAAGCACATCACATGATCACGACTGATCATGTGACCCTAGGATTATGAAGCGGCTCTTATAAGATTCGGAGCTGCGCTAAAGTCAGTAGTCACCACACGTGACCGTTCCCACGCACGGCACGTGACCTAGCTGCGGACTGCGGACTGCGGACTGCGGACTTCCAAGTATATAAAGAGGAGGTAAGCAAGATGGCGCCCCATCTTGCTTTATCTCGTCAACCATCACAACTTGTATTACACCTAGCCATACGAATATAGAATTACACTTAGTATTACCTTCAGTACAAATACCTCGCAGAGGCAGCCATTAGATAGAACGACCACTCCTTGAGCCAAGAACCACGGAATCAGAACAGGTCGCGACACAAACGCAACTGCTCTTACCGTGACAAACACGCGAACCTCTGGCATGCCAACCGACCGGTCTCAGGCCCGCGAATACATCATTGTTAGCTCGCAGCCTAGCATTGGAAACCCAGGTCGGCCGGTTGATCTGACGGAACTGACACCGACACCGACACCGGTCCCCCATCCACAGGTTGCACCGTCGGTGCCCGAAGCCACCAAGTCTAAACGGCGAGGTCGTGGCGGTGCTAAGGGATCAGGGGCAAGCACTCGGGGAGGGCGCACGTCAAACGCAAAGGGCAAGGCAAAGGCTGTCGACGATGCCCAAAGCAGCGCCGAAGACACTGAAAATGTGAGCGCTCCGAACCAGTCAGCCAATAAGCGTCGCCGCATGAACGCTGGTCCGGATGCCGAACAAACAAACAAAGCCCCGCCGATTCGTCCCATCGTTCGTCCTGCTCCGTTTCAAGCCCGGAAATCAACCGTGTGGACGCCTGAAAATTCTCTCAAGTTGGTGTCGTATATGTACTCACTCGAAAACTATGATGCCTGCAAAGAAAACCAGACCTCAGCGAATCGCAAGGTATGCATATATGCACCGTTGGTTACTTATGCTGATGTTTATTGGGCGGCTTAGATGTCTGAAATACTCTTCGATGGAAAGATTTCACCAGACCAGATAGCGAATTTCAACAAGAAGATTTTGACAAGGTACAAAATCTTTGACGACGTCGAGGGCCAGACTGGTATGGGCACAGCAACTGATGAGGCAATTGTGAGTACTTTTTACGCACGCATTCATTTTATTCAGTCTAACTATTCATACAGGACGCATATGTCAAATTGCAAGGCCTGAAAATTAGCGCACGTGTGCTTCGCAAGTTTGGTCAATCTGAAGAATATTGCATAATGAACGAAGTGTGAGTACGTTATAGCTCGAGTACTTGGACAGAACTAACCTTCGCATATAGTCTTGAGCATGACCCAACCATCCTGAAGCTGGTAACATACGACAACAGTTACCAGCTGTCGGATGAAGAGGGAGATACACATTGTGTCAGTAGCGATGATGATGACGACGAAGATAGTGAGCAGGAACTGGCTGTGCCTGGTGCGAAAAGACAGTCATCCTCGGGCAAAACTACTGCTCCCGCTGCTGGCAAGGTTCCTGCTCGTGCCGCTTCCCCTGGGCCAACCATTGACATATCAACCGACTCGACCGCTGCCCCTAGATCCCGGACTCGGACTCGAAAGACACAAAAGCAGAGCGCACCAGGCGACGACGTTTCCGTGGCTGGACTAGCCAAGACGATGTTGGCGCTGGAGAGCACGATTGCAGCAGGACAGAAGGCACAGAGTCAGGCATTCAAAACCCAGCAAACGCTGCACTCCCAGCAGATCCAGTCATTGCAGAACGAGGCGAAGCTCCGACAGGAAGAGCAGAAGCGTAGCCTTGCACAGCTATGGCTCGACATGTCGAAGACTCGTTCGTTGCAACGCGAGTCGAGGTTCCAGCAGTACCAGGAAGAACGCAAGGCCCAGATCGCGGCGATTGATGCGGTGGCGCGATGGCACAAAGAGGGGTACCGCGACGATGGGACCAGGGAGATGATGAAGCGCATCGAGCTTGTCCACCAAGCTATCCCATACGACGCTCTCGGGCTAATGTGTGCTGAAAGTCTCCAGCCGTCCCAAGATCTCGAAATCCCAAGGGCGATTGCGGAACTCTTTGCCAATTTCGACGAAGGTGCCATGGGTGACCTCCCTGAGGCTACTACCGCCTCTCCTACACCGTTACCTCCCTCGTCTCCCCCTCCTCATGCTCCCAGCATCCCCCAATCCGCCCCAAGTCCTTCAGCGCTTATGTCAGCGCTTCCTGAATCTCTAAGCGCCGAGGTCCGGCCCAGCGACAATGGCCAAGGCGAGGCAGGACCGGGCCCTCAAACGATCGCCAACATGCTGGCATCTGCTGGAGTGCATGACGTATAGGATCATAGGATGCGTAAGACCCAAATTTGAATAAATGTAATGAATGTATGTAGTGTTGCTTCGAGAATATCATTTTGACATTTGAGAAGTAACTTTTATTGGATTCAACTAAGAAAGCATGCGGATCTACCATATATTTTAGTGTATATGCGTACAACTACAATCTTTGATGCTCCAGCCAATATTCTAGTAGCTGCTCCCTTCGATCTTCCCCAACTTCTAAGACCTCATGTGCAGAGGTAGCATCAGACACGGCAAGCTCGAGCTCCATCTCCTCGCCCTGAAGGCGACGCTCTGCCTGCTTGTGCATAACCTGGGCAGCCTCTGCTGGACCCAAATCTTCCGCCAAGTCCCCAAATTCCAACAGAATGTTGTGGAGGACAAGAAGCGAATCGATCACCCGGTAAATGTTGCGTATGTCGGACCCACGGATGCCTTGTAAATATGCAAATCTTGCCTTTAAACACCCAAATGTATGCTTGACAACAATCCGTTGTGAAGCCAGTGACTTGTTCCAGCGCTTCATTCGACGACTATCGCGTGCATTGGCGCTACGCAGCTCAAGCTCCTGAAATGGGGCAATGAGCCATTGAGACAACGTAAATCCTACAAAATGAATCACAACTGTGTGTGAGATATAAAACGCCACCAAAAGAAACATCTTACCTTTGTCACCAATAAGCCACTCGTCTTCGGCCAGGTATGTTGTGCGATATCGCCACAAATGGCAACGCTTCCAGATTGAGACATCAGGCATGCTGCCCGGCCAGCCCAAATCGTAGAAAATAATGCGGCCGTTGACGTCTACAACGACCAATAGATTGACCTACAGACAATGTTAAAGTGCCAAATAGCAGGTACAAATGTTGACCTACCGCCCAGAATTTTTTGCGACAGAGGTAGCCCATAGGCCGAGCCCTTGGCTTGTCTAAAAGCTGAATATATGTGCCATCTATCGCACCGATTGCTCCAGGAAATCCTTCATCCTGGTAAGCCAACTTTATCTCGATTTTCTCTTCTGCTGTCGGCCACCGAATGTATGCGGGTCGGAGCCTTCGTAGCGCGCGTGTAACACGTTTACAGCACTTATAGATCGAGCCTTCAGACACCTCGATCGCCCAACTCGTTTTTGTACCAGTCGTAGAGCCGAATCGTATAAGGTAAGCGGCCAGCTGGTAATGGACCGGTAGCTGAGGCTTTCGGCCTTTCGATTTGAACACCTCGTCGTCTTTGATTAGGTGCAGGAGGCGGTCAAATGAGGATTTGTCCAATCTTTATTGTATGAATAAGGAATGTAAGCGTGCGATCATATTCAAGTTCAATGTACATACCGTAGCCAAGACTTATAGTACCGACCGGATTCGTCATCAAACACTTGCTCTATGCGCTCGAATAGCCTGCTCTTCTTGTATGGCCCGCGCTGCCCGTACCGGCCGGATCGACGGCCAAGTAGACAGTGGTGACGTAGACGGAGTGCTTGCACTTGAATGATAGCGCCGCTCATGCATAGCATTAGCCCGTAGCCTTGATTGAGCACACCGGGAATCGGGTTGACGAGGTTCAAAGCTCCGAGCGCGATGCAGAGTGACCCGAACTGGGCTGCTCGCATATACAGGTGCTCATTTGGGGTAACCATAGATAGGCGGTAGGATCAAAAATCTATCATCATTGCTCGCTGCGTGCTTATATGCGTACATCTTAGAACGTTCTAGCATATACCGACCGGTCTTAGGCTTGCGGATCACATGTCGATCCAGACCGATCACCGGTATGACGCCAGACAAGCCTGTCCCACGCGTGGGAGGCAATTATCCACGGTTTTATTTGATAAAAAGTCTTGCTTGAACGAAAGAACCTGCTCTTTCGTCCAGTTCTTTCAGGCCTCGCATGCGCGCTGTCGGAGGTTGAACCATTTCCTTTTCTGGACAAGGTTTGTTCGCTTAGGTTTTTTCTTTCCATGGGTCTGGCTCATGCATTTCATATCTCATATATTTTTTCACGCAAAGCTGCCCCAGAGGCAGAATTGAGTGCAGCTACAGCCTTTCCATTGCTCCCTGCCTGCTATAGGAATGTTCTCGTACAGTGCATCAGATGCCGGGGGTCACGGGCCTCAATCAAAGGGACGGTCACCGGATGCTTGATCAGCTTGCGTAGCCATCATGGCAAAGACCTACCTCTCCTCCGTTCGTCTAACAGTGAATCATATGGAATATCTCACACTTCAAAGCCAAAAATGCTGGTGAGATACTTTATTTCCGCAAAAATACAATGGCAATTCCAAACATAACGTTGGCTGTAGTCGCGCGTCAGAACGATGCAGCTTGGTCGAGCATGCCTCCACGTGTAATAGACAATACAAGTGCTGTGGAGCGCCATGGGACTTACACTCTGCTGCCTAATCTTGTATGCGTAGAACGCAAGGGAAAATCGATGAGTTCGGTTTAGTGGTAGGCACTCGAGGAGAGCGCTCATCCTTCGGCCAAATCCAACGGATTGCCTACGCGCGGGGAGCATAGCCGATATGGCCGCCCCGACACACGACGGGTAGGCAGTTCAGGATGCTGCAGACACACTCATCTTTAGATCTACAACTCTCGACACGGGAGAAAGTGATATGCCATAAGATTCGCGGATGTAGATCGGAGGCAGTGCAAATGCTATTCCCAGGCTTCTCGTCTCCGACAATGCCAGTTCGTGCCAATGAGGCCCACGGTTGTGCCAGAAGCAGCCGATTTACCCCTCAAGATGTGTCCCGCCCACTCAAAGAGCATAGCCTTGAAACTTCCACACAATTACTGTAGATACGCCGGAGGAGACGAGTGCATAATGGATACAGGAAAGATATGTAGGTCTGTCCAACGAGCGTAATTAGTAAATGCCTCGTGCATAATCACTCGCTCAGCCTCCACTGCTAGCCCGTAGAATGTGAAGAGAACAAACCCAGCCCGGCGGAAGGAAAAAGATAATCATGGTAGAAACCGAATCAACATGCCCAAGGCGCGGGATTCTCGGCACGGATTTATGAAGCTTGGCGGGAGGCGGCCGCGAAGATCGAGTAGTGAGAACATCAAGAAGCGCCCGAGATTCCGCGGGTGAAAAGTCCTCAGCATGGGGTGTATCCAAGCGCGAGTTTAAGGAAAGGCTCAAAGTGGGCGCGGCCAAGAGCCTGGTGAACGCATCTGCGAGATGGCCTCGAGAACTCTGATCATCATGTAAATACTGAGCACTTTGCAGAGACCTGTACGGCGAAGGCTCTTGCCCAAGTAGGTGTGCTCAAGTTGTGTCGATAATACCTCGGAAGATATATGCTTCCTGATGGAGTCCGATTCTAGAAACCCACGCCACAACCACAGGCTATACAGATGTTTATGCGCACCCACTCTGCCTGCCGGCTGAACCCCGTGGTGATCACGGCAGTGTACTGAGACACGGTCCCAAGGCAGACAGCATCCGAGGTGGGCGGGCAATCGCCAGAACTGATCTAAACATGCTCTAATTCGCCCCGAGTACCAAAGCAAAGTCTCGCGACTCGTTTTACGAATTGATCTAAGGGCGCAATAATGATAATTCCATGCCGTGCCTAGGATAGGTGAACCAGAGCGTCCGCCCGAGACGAGATGCACCAGGGTATGCCGAGAACGTGGCCGAAAAGCGGAGCGAGGTCTGAGAACTCAGGACAAGTAAATGCTACTCCGAAGCAGTACGGGTGATGCGTAGGATAGACGAGCCGATCTAGAGACCATAATAGGTGAAGGCAGGAAGGGCTCGAGGAGTAGAAGTAATGAATTCCCTCTAGGCTAACAGTTCAATATTGGTCGAAGGCAAGGTGATTGGTGTGCAGATGAAGTAAAGACAGACATGTTCGACCTGATCTATCGGTTGGGTCGGATATTTATGATTCGTCAGCAATAGCGAAGCGGCGGAAGGGACGGGCTTGATATGATTAATAGCGTACGGGGTGCACCTCCCACGACCATACCTACCACATCGCTCGAAGTTGGCTCCCAGATCTCACACTCAACAGGTAAACAATAAGTTTCCGCTAGTACGCTGACGGGAAGTCGCAGTAATTTTAGATAGTGATGGACCTCGAACTAGAGGCCTCGGTCGATAAGGCATGGTCAGGGCTTACTAGACGAGTGCGGGTATGAGCTGGGAGAACCTAAAGCCAGGTCTAGGAGCTTATTGCGAGTTGGACGGTGCGATATACAGGTCGGTGAGAAAAGGGTCGAGTTGGCTCGAAACCTAGAGTTGTTATAATCAAAGATTGAAGAAAATATGAGAGAGAATAAACGCATGGCTCACTCCCTCTAGATTCCACCGGCAGGTGTTCACGTGGCATTCGTGGCGTGGTCAACTGGTAGATCGGTTCGCTTTCCCTAAGCCGCGATCCCAGTTTCCGAAACTGCGAGGATTGAAACCTGCTGAACGATACTACCAAAATGGAGGCCGAAGGTTCACAAGGTTGGAAAACGTTCAAAAATTAACTTTCACCATCATCATACCTGCCCGCAGCAAGTAAACGTATAGATGATTCTCGCATGACTACGGTCGTTCGGATGTTACAGATTGGCGATACGCCGGACCAAACGCCAAACGGCCTCAGAGGTGGAAAGTAGATTGCAAATGGTGTTGCAGTATAGCGCACGGCAGGGGCGGATAGATAAAGGTTCGTGACAATATACGATAGCAGGTAGGATAAGTGGGCTGGAGGTCTACAGGGCCGCTGTGACTATGAACAACTCGGTCAGCTTGTACGATCGGTGCCGATGTCTAGGGACGACGAAACATACAGGTATTTGTGTCCCCAAATTTATTCCGTCACTGTCGCGCGGCCACAACCTTCGGATATTTGCTTGAGAGTGGTAGGTTGAAGAGCTTCGGTCGGGGAAGTGGACAGGGGTCACTCAGGCTGATCCGGGCTTCCGGTCTAATGATGACGTCATCAGGTCTAGTATTTAGTACACCGTCGCTTATCCAAAACCTGTACAGTGGCCTGTTAGGATACCGCAATCGCCCAAGGGGATTTAGAGAATTAATGCGCGATACATGATCAATGTTGAACAAATCCGCACGTACCGGCCTCAGCATTTTGTCCGACTGTGACACTAGTCAATCGTCCCGAGGAGTGCATTAATGCTGTGGGCTCTCGTCCCAGGTTTACCGGAAAGCGACAGAATCGAAAATGCAACATTTTTATTCCCGGATTCAATAACACCAAAACGCGCCGCATAAAGCTCTGAGTTCGAAAACAACACTTAGAATGGCTGAGACTCTCGCTATTTGACACAGATACCCAACAGTTTAACGTAACGCCCCGTTGCACATTTACCAGATCTACAAAGCTTTCGTCACTCAAGGACAACCAGGATAAGACCCCGAAAACTCACTAGTTGATAGGTACCATCGTTCTTCTCCATATCCACGGTGTCTTCGACCTCTCGACCACCTCGCCCACTTCCACATCTCGTACGGTCTTGACGCCGATACTGTCCACTCAATCTTGGACGTGGCCATTTCCGAGACATTAATTGGTGACTCCTGAGATGTGCCTCTTCCAGCGTTGATCGAGTCATTCGGTGCATCTAGCCGGGCCATCGTCGTCGAAATCGACACTGCCAATCTGGCTCGGGGTTGATCTCGCTCCTGGCCACCTCTTTGGCATCTTGGGTAGCTGCCCTTTCCCTACTGTTCCCCCTCCTCTCGGCTTGGTCAACCTCCTCCTCGCAAGCCACGCCGCGAACCTCTGCCCGGCAAACACCATCTCTTCCCCAGCAGTCAATCAAGCTACTCGCGCTCGACCGGGTTAGTGCAGGTTAAGTGACACCGCGCGGCCACGCCGAACGTGGGTGGGGTTTCAAGGGCGGCGAATATTGTAGACGCGCCGAGATCAGTCACCAGCGATTCGAGGGAGGGGATGGCAAACAGCGTGACACGTGCGCAACTGATGGAGAGGTAACAGCGTTCTCCGTCAAGATATACTGTCGAAAAGTTATCCGATTTAGATGCAGGGCACCAAGAAGGTCTCGAATAAAATACCTTACGAAGCGCACCCAAGGCCGCCGCCGCAGCATCCAACCCAGGACCTTGGACCAGACTTGACGACGACCAAGATGTCGCCTCATTGGTGAGTCGAGGTGCAGCTATACACTCGAGCACCCTTTGAACCAGATCAATAAACAAGTGGGTAAAAGCCAACAAATAACGAATGGCGTACCCAGATGGTTCTGCCGTCTCCCAACCCGATTCGCTTCTTGGCCTTTTGAGCGGGAGGCCGAGACATTTAGACCTAGACCCGCATGAGAAAATTTGTACCTGACGGAACTAAAAACAAGAAGTTGGAGTTAGCGTACAAGTAAACTCTGGGAAGACTGACCACTCGGCATCCACGCAAGTCAAACGACGGGCAAAGTGTGCAAAAGGGCTGTGTCACTTCAATACCCTCCAATGCTGCAAGAACGGTTAGTCTCGTAAGCTACCATGGAAGCGAAATACTAACGCTGCCATCGTCTCTCCATTATCGCAACGTCGAGAGTCATTGCGAATGATAATCTCTCAGTCCACGTGAACCAAGATCCGCAGGGAGATCGCAAATCGAAAGGGAGTAGTTGTCGCGGAGTTCAAGAAAATTTTCAAGTCGTCAACCTGAGAGCCAACGGCGGAGGGTAAGATTAGAGTAGCTTCAGCTTGAGGGGGACGTTGATTCGGTCTAGGACCTCGTTTCCCGAGTTAATTTAGTTCGAATGATGGTCAGGTCCTGGGCAGACGAGAAACAAAATTGGATCGCTGGGGTAGAATGGGAAATGGTACGCCGACTCACCATCCCAACGTGGTCGCAAACTTGCAAGAAAACATTGAAGCCTGGATCAAGCCTATTCACCACACCGAAGATGAGAACTAGTTAATTTTGCCTGTCATCGTTCCGTTTTCAAATCCCATGCGTTGCAACAGAGCGCAAAATGATCTAATTTCGTCGAGACGTCATGATTGGCGGGACGGTCGGGGTGTCGGTGACGAAGAGAGCCGGGTGGCGAGAGGTAGTTGCATGTGCTTGGCCGATGACAAAGCTGTCACGCTCGGCGCTTAACTAGTGCCACTTGCCCACCAAGCGAGCAAACTGAAACGGGGCAGGAGTTAAGCTTATGATGATATCTTTCCTGCAAATTGGAGGATCACTTGCGTGCCGTAGTATTAAACTTCATTCCAAATCTTCGAACCGAACCGCACTTCGGACAGCCTTCATTGCCCACGGACCGCCAGATTGAGGACCTACTGCCAACATCGAATCTCTGTCCAGTCGACCCCTAAAAACTCTCCACTGACCAACATTTGAGATTATATCTTTGAATGCTCCTGTTGTCAGCGTTTTCGTTGGCTATAGCAGCTCTGCGCACGGCTAGCAAGCGGGGAAGGTAGGAGCTTATCCGCCCACTAAGCTCGGCACCATCAACGCAGCACACGGCAGTCATGGGTGCAATCCAGAGTTCTTCTCTTATCAATCATAAACGCAGCGCATATATCTACCTCATCCTATTCCAAACAGCTCGAAAGTGAACACATGCTTGAGCGTCACTCGGAGGATGGAAGTCCGGTATTTTGACTATCATTACTCGATGGTTCCAGACTTGCTGTGATAGCCAATGTACTCGCTCATCCTCGCGTATTTTTAATTTGGTCTAGGCTATCTTGATAGTGCTCATCGTCAAGCGCTCGGCGGCGCAAAGCATGATAAGTAATCGCGAGCAACGCTGAATTTCAGCCGTCTTCGATCCAAGCCGAATTGCACTTGCCAGAAGGTTCCACGTAGCCGATTCCCCACTGATGGGGTGCGCTAAAAAATGGCAAGCCTTGCACCGCAGGACCGGTTTCTAACTACAGTCGAACGCCAGAATCTGCATGCATTCTGGAAATTGGAAATTAGCCAAGTATGCGGATTCCGCGCAGCAGATGCAAACAGACACACGTGACTAATTCTCACGATCCAAGGTACCTACAACAACAGCAAAATCTCCGTACAGGGTAAGGATAGCGAACCCAAAGGTTCAAAACAGTGATTTTTTACATTTGGCAAACTTACTAGGCAACCTACTTAGCCCGTAGCTTAGCTATCAACAGAAATGGTTTTCAAGTGGCAGGATTTCGAATTCGACTTGGGAAAAGTCAATCACCGCTTCTCAAGCTTTTTATGCAGATTCTGGCTGTGCAAATCCTGGCTTTCGACTGTAGCCGTAGCCAGAGGGCCCCGCCAATCACAGCGCTCGTCGCTTGCGCCACAATACAGTGGGACCCCTTGATAGTGTACCCCTCGTTAGTGAAGAATCCCTGCATGCGCTTTTCCCGAATAATTTGCAAT
>WSTG01000835.1:0-13377 GCA_019616325.1 Ceratobasidium sp. 394
TTTCCTCCCCCATGCTGGTACCAAGCCGGATTATGCTCCTTGGGGTGCGACAAACTCCCTTTTCGGTGGGTTCTAGATAACAAACCTTGAGGATAATTACTCACTTACATGTCATAACATAGCAACTTTCATCGGTATTAACGACCTCAAGTAGGTTATCTGCGCCGCTCGAACAATGTAAAAGTGATTAACCTATCGGATACACAGTCGAGGAGCCCCGATCGTCGCAACTATCAATACCCTCTTCAACTTGCAGGAATCACTCTACACCGCCGGCGCTCGAAACTTCCTATTTGTCAATGTTCCTCCAGAGAACCGAGCTCCATTCAGTGTGTTCTCCGAAGTGTATCATTTTCGGCCGACTCGTTGACATTGACTATTTTCATCGACTAGGTATTGACTGGGCGGGTAATAAGAACGCTACGCTAGCGGATCTCATCACCACTTGGAATAATCAACTCAAGACGTCCGCCGCGGCCTTTCAGGCTAAACACTCGGACGTTGCTACATTCTACTACGATTCATGGTGCGCTCACCTTCGTTAAGTACCTACTTTCATCGCTCATGTTCACGCCAGGTCCCTGTACACGAAACTCTTAGATAGCCCATCGACATATGGCTTCACTGATGTCAACATGACAGGGGGTAGTTTCTGGATCGATACCATCCACCCGAGGACGAAGGTTCACCAGTATATGGCTGCGGATTTGGCCACTTTCCTTCAGAGCTAAACAGGCACGGCGAACCCCAGTACGACACAGATTACTTCCAAGACTACCGCTACATCTACAACTAAGATCACCTCCGTCGTGACTACGACCAAAACGACTTCCGCACCGTCTTCTACTGCCACGGGGACAGTGCCAAAGTATGGGCAGTGGTGAGTTCATGCCTGAAGTTGAGTAGAGTGGGAGACTAACGCGGGTGAACTCTCCATAAAGCGGCGGAATTGGCTATACGTGAGTAGTATTAGCTCTTGATTATATTTCATGGTCTGAAACGATCACGTTGCAGTGGACCAACAACTTGTGCGAGCGGCTCAACTTGCACGTACTCTAACGACTACTACAGCCAGGTATGCAATTCCCCTTCTTCGTGAAACGATTAGCTCAATCCACTTGTAGTGTCTCTGAACCACAGCCTACTTTCGTTGACAGCGTTTTGGTTTGTGCTTGTACGCGTTTGGTGATGTAAGTAGCCCAAATGACTATGAAGTTGTCAACGGAATGTCATCTACCACCTATAGCCCTTACTTGGACTATTTCTGGGTGTTTCTGTCCACAGGTAGGAGTTCCGGGGGTAGTGGGCTCCAATATGCCTGCGTAGCATTTATATGCTATTTTTCAGACTCGCAACCAGGCCATAGGAACGACGGATTATTAAGCACCCTCGAGCTTCGGTTTTACCGAATCTATTGCACAGAACGACACATGACTAGCACAAACATGCGCCAGCACGCTTGTTGCCCTATCGCTTGCTGATATTCGGCCCGGTGGTACAGCAGTCTATGCAGCGAGAGATAAATCGTCTGGTCTCCTCCCGCTGGCCACCCTTCATCGCAGCCTAGTTGTTAACATCAAGCTTTCCGTACTCCTTGTTATCATGCCTCTACTGGGTGTTGTGCACGCGGTACCGGTTGGCGGGACAACCAGCCCTACGCCACCTCCAACCACATCGGCTTGCAGCGGGTCAGGTGTGCCTTTGTATTGGCAGTGGTGAGTTCTCATTTGCGACTCGATTGAGCCATCTGCTAACATAATTGACCCGCTTTTGAAGTGGAGGACTGGGGTACACGTAAGTGGTATTGGCTCTTCCCTCCTTCGAGTCTCCCACAAAACGCCACCCTAGTGGACCAACGGTTTGCACGTGCGGTACCTGCGTGGCATACAACCAATGGTACAGCCGAGTAAGCGATCCCCCTTCTCAACCTAGTAACCGGCTCAATGCGCTTCCCGCAGTGCGAATAATGCTTCAATTTCAGGGGGGTATTTTGCGCTTGGGCTTATTGATACATGGTTGGCTATGTGCGTAGCGCGAATACACAAGCGATGACTTTGAGACTTTTGTGCTCACCGCCTGGGAGAACCAAACCTGGACGTCTATCCTTGACTTAGAACATAAGAACAGCGGAGGGGGCAACAACTTTAGTCAAGGGCAGCACTGACTGCTGTCCCTAGCAAGGGTTATTCTAACGCGCATGCGAGGTTAATGTCCTGGGCATAATCCTCTGGGAGAGTCGAGTATCATAACTCTGGACGAATTGATCGCATTGGCGAGTTTACTTGCATTCGTAGCCCGGTGAGGACTTCGTATATGCGTGTCAGGTCGACTTTGAGACGGATGCCAAGTAAGTCACCCCGTTTGAGCTAAATCCGCCGAGAATGCTAATGTGCTCCTCATAATGCAAAATAACGTTCTTCAAGAATTTGGACAGAGTATCCTACCAATCTTCGCTTATCGCCAACGGACCCTCGTGGGTAAGAATGCCTAGCCTCCGAGTCAAGCAAAATTCATTCGTAAAACTGCATTTACAGCCGGCAAGAAACCCCTTATACAACAGCAAGTGGCCAAACGGCAACTCAGAACTTGCAGCTAGTTATGTACACGAGTTAATTCCGTTGGTAGGTGTCTTAGAAGAACTGATACTCACTAAGCGTTAGCGGTGTTGCTGGTGAGCTTCTTGGGCTCATCACCACTGCTGTTGCCTTGGTACGTGTCGCAGATGCTGCTGACCGAAGTCAACTGGAGCGAAGCCTTGTCGATGGTCGCAGTGTCGCCATAGTTGGAGTTGATGCCAGCGAGGACGGAGCCGCTCTTGCCGATGATCTGGGAGATCTGGACGGCACGCTTGTATTGGCTATATGCGCGTCAAAATTAGTAAATTCAAACAAGTAAAGGTTGCGGGTAATGAAACGTACGTGGAGCAGTTTCCGCACGAGCGGTACAGCTTGCCGAAAGTCTGAACACAGTACGAGTCGATCTTGACGGTTCCACCACCGTTGTGCTGCACAACCTTGTCGCTCGCGGACTTGGCACCTCCACCGATGATGTTCGAAGTGCCAGAGCTCTGCTTGATAGTAATGGCATCCTCGCAGACGTCCTCGAACCAGACGTTGTAGAGGTTGCAAGGTCCGAGGCAGTGGACACCCTCAGCCTGGTTGGCGCCAATGACGACGTTCCTGAGATGTGTTTGAGAAACTTGATTATAATACATCAATTGTGGCACTCACTGGAGGGTACCTCCGGACTGGACCAAAAAGACTGCATCATCGTCCCCGCCCTCGGCTTGACCGTTGCAAGCACCAGAGCCACGGTCGAACCTGACGTTTCCACCTGCGCAGGGGTCGTCAATGAATTTGAACGCATTCAATCAGTTGTGCTAGCCTACCGTCAAAGGTGCCAGTAACACTGATTGGCTTGCTCAAGCTGGAGGTCTTGGGTGGCGAGGGGAAGGTGCAACTCGCAGCACGCTTCACGAACGCCGGAGCCTCAGCGTCACGGCGCACAAACTCGTCGACGTGAGTGGTGGTGGGAGCGGGAATAGCAACGGCAGAGCCAAAGAGAGACGCTGAGAGGGTAGCGAGAGCGACGTAGGGGATAGCAATCATGGTGAATATGTTGAGTACGCGATGAAATCAAGTAGATAAAACTGAGTGTTGGGTTGAGTAGAGCGGTGTGTACCTTTTTATACCGTTCAAGTGGACAACTAGTGGTTACCTCCCGGACCGCTTGACTCCAAGACGACTATGCGAGCGGTCCGCTCAGCCTGTTGGCTCAAGCGAATCAAGCAGCAAGTGAGCCGGTTCCAGGGCTAGCGGCCCGCCTTGTAAAACGGACACTTGACGCCTCGTCAACAATTCGAGCACAAACGCTTGGCCGGATGCCCCACAACCAGTGTTCTAGCCCCCTTCCTGTTGTTGGTTCACCGGAGTAAGCGTGTACGCAGTCTCATGTCATGCACATGACTTGCCGAAAATGGAAAAGAACACAGGATTCTTTGCCAAGCCTATCCCACCAAGCGATTTTTGGCCAGCAAGTCATGCCAAGCCTACAAAGAACCACTGGCAGGCAGCATCTTCTCCCATGGATAGCTTATGTTAGTCGCTGATGGTTTCTCCGAGTGCATACAGTCAACAGCTGCGCGGCCCGCGTCAAGTGCCGTGCTGATGTATGCATAAACAATCAAGGAATTGCGTACTTTGTGAGTAGAGAGCGCTTGACCATAATAAATATAATTGTATAACAGGCTAAGTATCATACTTTGATTCCTGTATTCGGATTTTGCACGGCTATCGTCCCAATTTCTAATCCGGGAAAACCAACCCTAGTTGTATGTACACAACCTCGTAGATGGTCTTTTGTAAAATATCTAAACTCCAATATACGCTAAGGTACACCGCCGATGAGTGAATGGGCTGCCCATCTTAGTATATTTTCGAAATATACAGCCCCCTCAAGAGTCGTTGAAATCTTGTTTGTATATATTTGGCTATGCGGCCCGGGTGGTGCGACTCAACAAGCAACCGCCGACCATACGTCATCCACCACTTGCCAATCTCGAACTTTACACTGATCTGTAGCTCTGAATCTGCGTACAAGTCGAACGACCCTAGACTACCCTATATTATACTCGGGGTGACTTATTTAAATGCCCCGTCGAAAGCCTTTTTCCGCTAAACAACGAAAGACCCAGCTGCAAGAAAAACGAGCAATCAAACGAGGAGACCTCCCAGCACCCGTACCCGAGAAAACGAACAAAAAGTCTAGACATGGAAAAAGACCTCCTACAGACAATGATGCGGCTCTAGCGGCGGCGGCACGCACTCGCATGCTGGTCTCTTCGTTCTTGAAACCTTCTGCCGAGTTTCTCGAAGCGTCGAAAAAGGCGGCTGCTACAGAGATGTTTGTGAGGCCTGTTCCTGTGGCCTCGAGAATATTGGATGTTGGCGTTGGGAACGAAGGGGAGGGGTTGGTGTGTCCACGGAGGCCAAAGTGGAGGTATGAGATGTCGAAAAAGGAGGTAGAGAAGAACGAAGAGGGACTTTTCGCAAAGTAAGCCTCCGCAAACCACATAAAGCCCCTACAACCTCACCATTTACTCCTAGATGGATCGCGCAAACAGACGAAACGATCAACACCTGGCGACAAGATAATACCATTCATTTGACTCCGGACTCTGGTTCCGGGATCCTCCCCGCGCCCACATACTATGAACGAAATCTCGAAGTGTGGCGCCAACTCTGGCGAGTCTGCGAACTCTCCTCGATTCTGATGCTTCTCCTCGACGCTCGATGTCCGCCTCTTCATTACCCCCCGTCCCTCGATGCATATATCAAATCGCTGCGTCCCACGAGGCAGGTGATATTGGTGTTGACAAAGGTTGATATTGTAGGAGAAGAGTGTGCAGGTGCGTGGAAAAAGTGGTTGAAGGAGAGGTACGGGGAGAGTGGTGTGCAAGTTGTGGGAGTCCAGAGTTATGAGGAAGTGAGTTATGGCGTTGGTCAAGGTGAGGTTTACCAAAGTGTTTTGTGACCGGTCCGGTTGAGTCTGTGACTAGGCTCTAGGACGAAATATCAACCCCACATGCCGCCTACCTTGCTCGACGAACTGCGGTCCGCATTGAAAGCTGCACACGAAGCGCTACTGGGGCCTCCCCAGCGTGTTAAAGAGGACCCAGAAAAGCTGAAGAACTGGCGGCCGATCGTACGAGCCCAGGTGAACTGGGAGGCGATTGGCCAGAAAGATAGCGAGCAGGGCGCCGGCGTTTCGTCACCCGATGACGAGGCACCGACAAACGATGCTGGATCAGAGGCGGGCGAAAATGATGAGGAGGACGAAGACGCGCCCCCAAAGGAGTATTTGGAGAACAGGTTCCTGACGATTGGGCTTATAGGTGAGTGAAGCAACTTTCAGTTCGCATAGATGTTGATTCGTATCAGGTCAACCTAATGTGGGCAAGTCTTCGTTGCTAAACGCTCTTTTCGGTGAACACAAAGTCAAAGCGTCAAGAACACCAGGAAAGGTACCACAGTTTCATATATTTTCGCCATCCTAGCTCACTTTCTATACCTACGCCCATAGACAAAGCATTTCCAAACCCTATTCCTAACCCCGGAAATCCGCCTCGTCGACTGCCCTGGATTGGTTCTGCCAGCCTTGGTCCCGATGGAGTTACAAGTCCTATCCAACGTTTTACCAGTATCTCAGATTCCCGCTCTACCCGCGTGCATTCGCTATGCCGGGAGTCTCATGCCAATCGAAGATATATTTAGCGTAGATAGGTCGATGCTCGAACCAGAGGAAGTCCTTGAGGACAAGCGGACTTGGAGAGAAGGGATGCGGCCACCTAATGCTAGGGATGATACGGAGAACCAAGGATGGACGGCTTTGCAAGTGATGAGTGCGTATGCGACAAAACGGGGATGGAAGACGGCCAAAGCTGGGAGACCCGATGCGATGCGGGCGGGTAACGCTAGTACGTACTCTGGCATTTGGGTTCAACGGACGGGCTAAAGGTGTGGGTCTAGTGATGCGAAGTATCGTCGAAGGTAGATTCCGGTGGTCATTCTGGCCGCCAGGCTCGGACCCTCCTCCCAGCAAGTTGGGAATCTGGTCGCAGAACGGGCGTTCGCACGAAGATGAAGACGATGCATCCTCGAGCGAGGACGAGAGGGACGAGGCTCATTCGGAAAAAGATGAACCGAGTGACCACGAGTCGGGTGATGGTGAAGCGGAGGATGAGCAGGTGAACGAACAACCTGCGGCCAAGACCACTATTGGAAGGTTTGCGGCTTTGGGGATGGATGACGACGATGACGACGATAATGAGGAGGAAGACGAAGACGAATGAGATATAACACCTGAAGACAGAAAAGACTTTATTTGTACTTATTCGACATCTGGAGTGACGGAGACTTAAAATAGGGGCAAATACATCCGTCGTGACCGTAACGCTTGAGCCTTTGCGAAAACGAACAACCGACCACTCTTGTCCTGACAGTTCAACCAAAAGAATAAAGCTGGCTACTATGATTCAGACTCGAGGATATATGCAGCCAATCACGACCAGCCCACAAACGAGGCTGCGAACCCTGAAGGAGCCACTGCGCACGGGCCAGCGCCTACAGCTATATATACCGCCGCCGTGTGTTGCCTGTTCCTTACCACTCTGGCCTTTTGGCTTAGATCAAGTGTAGTATCTGTTCTTTTAGTCTTAATCGACTAAACGGTGGCATTGCCACCTACATCGATTATTCAATTTTTGCCGCCCGGGTGGCTGCTCCTCTGCTTGCACGAGCGGCTACAAGATGACCTCGCCATTACACTACAGGCCTGTGTCGTCGCGGGATTTCTCTTTTCTTTTTTTTTTTTTTTTTTTGCAGTCCACGAAGGCCTAACCCTAATCTTGAGTTATCGAGTAAAAGCAATCTCTTGTCTGTTTATCCTCGACTTGGTAATCATTTGGACGGGCAATTCAATTCAATTTGTTTGAGATACAAATATTTTACATTTCATTTGAGACAACTGTTCAATTCGACATTCACCGTCTGTTCATCTGTTTCAGTCTCATGTAGGATGTAAGCTTGCCCACTCATGTTGAGCCTAGTACTCGGGGTTGTAGCCGCGACGGCCTTTCTTATCGTCATCGCTGTCGTCTCGATCGCGGCGCCCATGGTGCTTGTGTCCGCGGGAACGTTCGTCGTCGTCATCATCACGGCGTTTGTAGCCTCCGCCGCCGTAACTGTCCTCTCCGCCACCACCATAAGTCGAGCGCTCCTGGCTCTGGCCGTAAGATGGCTGGTATCCACCTCCACCTTCCTCGCGACGTGATCCGTGCCCGCCGCCTCCGTAACCTCCTTCATTGTCGTCGCGGCGACGCGAGCTATATCCCCCTCCTCCATAGCCTCCCTCGTCATCATTGCGACGTGACCCGTAACTCCCTTCATTGTCATTGCGGCGAGAGCCATATCCTCCTTCATTATCGTCACGGCGGGAGCCGTACCCTCCTTCATTATCATCGCGACGAGAACCATAGCCTCCACCCGATTCGTACGACGGATTGTACCCGCTGTGGGGTTCCTGGCGGCGGGAAGAGCCATACTCATCGTCCTTCGGGCGGCCGTACCCTCCGCCTCCGCCCCCGTAGGACGATTCTTCGGTGCGACGGCTAGCGTACGTAGACTGCGAATTGTCCTCGGGGTTGCCGTAGCCGCCCGAGCGACCATAGGTTCCAGATTCGCCACCACCGCCCGATTCGCCCCGGCCGTATCCGCCGGAACTTGCGCCATAGCCGCCGGAACTTCCTCCGTACCCGCCGGACTCGCCTCCGCCTCCGCCGCCGTAGCCACCCGAGTTGCCGCCGTACCCGCCGGACTGGTCGCCGTACCCGCCGGATTGACCACCGTAACCACCCGACTGACCACCATAGCCACCGCTTTCTTGCTTTCCGTATCCGCCAGACTGTTGGCCGTATCCGCTGGATTGCTGGCCGTACCCGCCCGACTGCTGGCCATAGCCTCCGGATTGTTGGCCGTAGCCACCAGACTGGCCATGTCCACCAGCGCCACCGAACGTGGTCGTACCGTCATCCTGGCCAACACGCTTGTTCTTTCCGTTGCGCACGCTATCCTTTGTGAGCAACTGGAGTACTTGCTGGCCCTATAAAAATATCAGCTCAAGAATTTCTAACCAAGTACATGGAACATACTTCGGATCCAAGCCCTCCGAACCAGCGATTGAGCTCTTCGGCCATGTTGTTCTGGACTTGCGAGTTGCCACTGGCATAGTAAGGGTGGTGGAACGCTTCCATGACCTACGACATGACGTTTATTATTTGCAAGAAACAACTAGGATGAGACGAACCTGGTTGATAGTCTGGCCAACGTCCTTGTTGTGATCATACCAAGCTTGCACAATGAGCTCGACGGTATGCTTGACGACCACAAGCGCGATTTTTCCAGCGGGTTCGTTCAAGATCAGACTACATCGGCGTCTTAGACCCACAACTCTAAGATCCTCCAAGTGTGGACTTACCCAAAGTGATCTTTGGACAGGAGCGAGTGCGACGGGTCCGAGGCATCGGGATTGTTAAACACCTACAATCGATCAACACGATTCAATCTCGGAGTAGCGGAAGACCTACCTCGTACTGGTCAGCAGTATCAATCACTGCCGCGGAGCCCTCTTGCAGTGCACTCGTCGATTGCTGTAAGATGGGCGTGAGCCACGGCTCGAGAGTAGTGTAAACGTCTGGATGTATGCGATCTTAGTCGAGATCAGGATAGGAATATTGATTGCATGCGTACATGCATTCATGGCGTTGGTAAGATCCTCGAGTAGGCTCTCGAGACCAGGAATGTTTTGAATCGTCTAGTGGATACAGGTTAGAATCCACACCGGGAGCGTGGTCAAACGAATGGTCTCACCTTGGTAACATCGTGCATGACCTGGTCATGCCACTTTAGTATCTCGAGCAACCGTTGCTGAACCTCTTCGGGCGCAACATCATCCGGGTTCTACCACGAAACCCCACTTTCAGCCAATACTCTTAGTTGTTTTGGTCAGAAACACGCACAAAGTTGAACGCTTTGTTGCGAATCTCATCCCCCTGGTTCATCGCGTTTTGCTTGTCGTCCCCTCCGCCATGTGGAATCTGCCCAAGGATCGCACGCAATGTCGAGATGGGAGATTGATCTTGGTTCTTCATCTGCACAAAAACGTCAGACGTATGTCACACGAAGGACTATGAGATGAACTCGCCTCGTTCATCTTCTTGCTAAGATCAGACACGCTCGCTTCGCTCAGGTGGCTACACAACGCTCATTAATGGAGCGGGTTTGGCGGGCTGGAATGAAACTTACTCGGTTGCTTCGCCGAGCATGCTATGCATGAAATCGGCAGAGCCAAACGTCCCAGTGATGAGTGGAGGCGCAGACCCATTGGGAGTATTGACCTTGACTGCATACATCTTTAGTCAACTGGACGAACATAAAACGGAGGTACCAACCATTATCACCAACATGGCAAAACACCTCGCTATGCCCCATCTTCAAAAGCCCAAGCTCGCACCAGTTGCCTAATACCAACCTCTCAGTCCACCTTGCTCCCGAATGACCAACTCGGATCAAACTTACTGTGCGCTAACAAATCCTCGAGCGTATGCAACGCCGTACCCAAAAGCCTAAACGCCTCCCACATGTCTGCACCTTCTTGTCCGTTGGCTTGGCGCCCGTGCTGGATGCATGCCTCGAGCGTACGCCGGACGTGTGCGGTGGATGTGTCCCAGGATTGGCCTTCGGTTGCGATGTAGTTCTTATAGTAGGGTTAGGGATAGAGTAGGGAGAAGGGATGGGAGAAAGTACCTTCATGCCTGTGTTTTGGTCTATCTCGAGTTCGCGTGGGTCGACGGGCGGGCGGAGTTTGGGGTGGAACTGGCGCGCGTCGCCTTCTTTCTCTGCGTATCCTTTTGGACTGGGGTTGCTCGATTGTCAGTATTATGCTGGAGGTAGCCAATAAGGGAACATACTTGTCGATGTGCTACAATGCCAATGGTCTCAGCACGCAGAAATGACAACAATCAGAACAAACGTACCTCGACGGGAAGGTACACGCCGAGCCTGTCGGCAGTAACTTGAAACTCCTCGGTCGCGAATCCAAACGTCTACCCCCCACTTTAGAATCAATCAAAAACCTAGCCAAGAGCAGGCCCACCATAAACCCGAGCGCGCTGACGACTGTGATAAGCGTCTGTGCAGTCATCTTTGACAATCCGGCAATATCCATCGCTTGGGAATAATCTCGCAGCCAATTGCCCTAATCGCCACACGTGGATCAGTTTTTCGTAGAGGTGGGTTGGACAGGAGCAACATACAAAGTAGACGCGCTTGACATCCAAACTGGTGAACCTGTCGCCTCTACCGCCGCTCAATGCGACCTTGGCGACTCCTGCAATGATACCTGCAACGCCGCCGCCAAACCCAGAGGGCACATTTTTGGAGAGGGTGCTAAGGATGGATTCGATATCTCCGTGGCGGAAAGCTAAGACAGTGGTCAGATATGGAAAGTGAGGATCAAGAAAACGGACCCTTGTCATTCAGGTATGCAAAGCTAGGTTCGACGCGTAAGTAAACGGGAGAGTATCGGAGAAAAGAGCCTCACTCTGGAATGTCTCCCGCGCCAAAGGCTGCAGCGTGCGGGACGAGCACGCACAAGAGCGCAACGACTAGCAAGGTCGTCGTAAACGATATCATTGGTGCTTTCCTCTTTGTTTCAGTCGTGTGGTTGTTGAGGAAAGGAGCCGTCGCGGCTTATCTAGGCCTTCTATCGCAGCTGACGTCATGCCTCCATCACCTGATCGCAGCCACATCTTGGCGCATACACCCGCCTAGACCTCACATAGTCGACGGCGACGCGCATATATCCAGCGGGGACCAGGGAGTGCGCATGGCTGTTTATAACCGAGTTAAAAATACAACCAAGCACAGCCACTGAGAGGGGCATCAGTTGAATTATAATTAGTTAATTCATTTAAATCCGTACTACATCTCCTCCCCACCCGGCATCTGCGCCTTCATCTTGACCAACTGTCCCAGCATATCGTTGTACGGCATCGGCACCTCATACCGCTGTCCCATCCGGCTGAGATACCCGTTCATGTACTCGATCTCGGTTTCGTGTCCTTTGCGCACGTCTTGCAGCATGCTCGACCAATTTGGCGCAGTCATTTTCGCCACCTTCATCACTTCGGCTTCCAAACTCGCCTTTGTCAAGCTTAGCGGAAATGGTATCTCTTCTCCTTCTCCTGCATCGTCTGCAGCCTGCGCCCGAAACACTTTTTCGGCCTCGTCGCACACCTGTTGATTGATGCGCCAGGCATAGCCGTTACCAACGAGTGCACCGTTGCGGCAGCCCATGAGCGCCGTGAGTGGGTTAATGACGCTATTCGTGACGAGCTTGCGCTGGATACGTTCTTGTAACTCGCCAGCGCCAAGCCAGCGCGGGGAAAGACCCGAGAGGGCGAGGAGCGCACGGACGGTCTTGTACAACGAGTCGTGTGGTGCCAACCGTTCCAACAACGCTCCATACGTCTTTTCCACGTCCTCTCCTGCTGCCCGCGCTGGTGCAGGGACCTCAAGGGGGAGCTCGACCCTCCCGCTCGGCGCGACTCCGAATGCGAGTTCGCCTCGTGCGGCGTGGACGACGTGAAACGGCGCCTTGGCCCATGCCCCGTGTGTCGTGCTCGCGAGAATAAAGTGCGGTCGAGTGGCAGGTGCGGGAAAGAGTTTGGCGCAGAGCTCTTCGTATACGCCCATGCCGTTTTGGAGCAGGGTGATAGTCGAGTGTCGGGAGAGGCGCGGGGCGAGGACGCGGAGTGCTTTGAGAACCGAGGGGGCTTTGGTCGTGACGATGAGTGAGGAGATTGGGTCGCCTTTGGAGGCCGGTGCTGGTGATAGAGAGGGAGAGGAGGAGGGAGGGAAAGAGTTGGATCGCGGACGGAGGAACCTGGAGCGGAGTTGGCCGTCGGGGCGTCGCAAGAGACCGAGTATGCTATCTGCAGCGGGGTCTGTAAACTCGATGGTAAAGCCATCAGCGCGGACCGAGACACCATTGTGTTCGATGGTAATCGTGTGTTGGAGTTCATTCCTACGTGTACGCGTCAAGAAGGTCAGGTAAGCGGGCGGAAGAAGCGCACCTGAACGTTTGGGCAAACGGCTTGCGCTTGACAAAGAGCGTGATTGGGTGCTGTGTTGAGTGGCGGAGGTGGAGGGCAAGGAGAGAGCCGATGGACCCGACGCCGAGAACATGGATGTGCATAGCACTGTGGTCGATTAGTTTGGGTGTTCCAGTCGGATGAAAGGGGCATACTTCGCTGTGTTGAGCCGGGAGGGAAAATCGACTGTGCTTTTATAAGAAATTTTCGCAAAGTCGAACACTGCTGTCTGTTGACTCTATCGCCGTCGAATGGTCTCTACTCTCCCCAAGGTATTCTCAGCGTCGGTTACCAGACAACGCGCACACGAGCAAGACTCACCTATCGTACACCAAATACCCCAGCTACCGTCCCCCAACACCTAAAGTTCCTTACGTTCATTCCGCACAGACTAGGAGAAGATCGACGCACCTCGTTGATCGTGTGCGAAGCGCCGGGCGTTCGGGTTCCAAAAAATTTGCATCCGGCCATCGACATTCATCACAGACGAGTACGGGCTTGGGAACCGGCGAGATGCTAGCGGCGTCGCCCAAGAGGTCTTCTGCAGCGGGCAAGAAGCGAGAGGCACCCAATGGCACCGTAGCTCCTGCGCCACACAAGAAGAGGCGCAAGAACAAGGACGGCGGCGGGCAGAAGCGCCGAGACGACGGCGAGCAGCATTGGGCGTG
>WSTG01000836.1:0-13377 GCA_019616325.1 Ceratobasidium sp. 394
GTTTGGTATCACGATGGCAACTGACCACTGACCACTGCATTACCTAGGAGAGATTACCTGTGGTCAGTGTTACATTACGGTGGTCACTGGTCACGTGATGTGGGACGTGAGCCAGGCGGCTTTGGCTAAGTCCCACAAAAAATAAAGAAAATATGGGTCTTCCCTGGGTAGGTCACAACAGTTAGCCACTAGATCAAGAGAACTAGCAGGTCATAACATCAGAGGAAGGACGGCTTATACTACTGGATACATTGGGAAGGCTATGACCCACTAGAAGACACTGAAGAACGTGCCAGCAAATTCAAGGAAATGCATGACTTGCTGGATGACTTGTGTGACCGGGACCCTGATGCACCCATGCCTATTGGCTACAAGCCACAAGTGAGTGACTCAAGGAATAAAGCCAACAGCAAGCAACAACACCAGAGCAAATGTATAAAATCCCATGGAGGGAAGCAACAGAGCATGATCCTTACCCCCACTCACTACACAACAATGAGGCTATGCCCCCCCTATGCTACAGCGACATCCTCGCCAGCACATCGCAGGGGTACCAGTGGGTGACCCCCCACCCGCGCTTCCCACCGACACTGGCAGACCCTTTTGAACAAGCCTGCCAATATGCCCGTCGGCTCATCCCGGATGCGGATCTCAACTACATCCCACAAAAAGAGCAGGGACATCCACAACTGGGTAGACGACTGGACATACTGTGACCCAAAGCGGGGCCTCCTGATATGGTGCCACAGGGGAGCTCCAAAGACAAAAGCTGCAGTCACACAGCCAGGTATGTACATAATAGAAGGACTGGTAGGCGCCACAGTAGATGCAGTCGTGCCAGCCATCTACACACAGTGCTGTGAAAAGAAAACCCACCTGGCAGAGGAAATGCTGGACTGGGTGGCAAAGGAAATTATGCAAAACAAGGCAAGGGAGGACCAGGAACACTGGCAGAACACGCTCCCCAGCCACTACTGGGAAGATTGGACAAGATGAGCACAGCCAAGATGTACAAGCTTATCACTGCCAAAGATGCCATGGAGGCAAATTTCTTTGACTGGGTACACCTCGGCAGCGGACTGGCCTTGTCCTCTTCTCTCAGTGACAGCATGGAGTTGCTGACCCTGGCGGACAATGCCCCCAGCACGTCAGCCGAAAAAGGGCAGTCGGAATCCAAGGATTTGGGAGAGTGGGAGGAAGAAAGGACGAGGGAGTTAGAGGAGGCCCTGGATGAAAACATGAAGAAACTGGTGGAAGCCCAAAATGACTTGCTAGGCATCCCTGCCCTAATCCCCAAGGACCAGCTCTGACTAACCTCAAGAGCAAAGATAGCAATAGATGTGCTAATTTTCTCTTTCTTCTCTTTACCTTACCTGTTTCTCGAATAATACAAGTCAAGGACATATGCACCCGTCTAAGGGAAGAAAGAAATCATATCACAGAAGCTATTGAAGCGATACAAGATAGGATGTAAGGTCCGCTTCCTTCCCCTTCCCACTCACGCTGGTGTAGGGCTTGCCCACTGAATGCCCACCCTGGGCAATAACCCGAGAACAATGATTTTCCTTCCCCTTCTTCCCACAAGAACACTGCACCCCCATGCCAGGCAACTCCTCCCCAAGATCCTCCATGTAGTTGACCGGGGGAGGAGTGGGGGCCCGACCCTCCTCAAAAAACTCAGCCAAGGTGGCCTGGTAATCCACCTCCTGAGCCAGCTCGTGGGCACCTAGGATGGATGGTCACCAGGTCAGAATGACACTACAAAAGGGAGAAAACCTACTTTGTGTGCCCAAAACAACCCAATCTCTGACTCCACACTCAAAGTCCTGGAGGGCAGCATCGCAGACCGAGCTACAGTAGGTGCAATACTCCCCTTCCCAGAGTATCCAACAAGTACAGTTGACAGGGTTGTAGTTAAGAAAAATGGTATGCATCATAAGGGTAAAAGAAGGTGGGGACCCAGTCACCCTGAGACAACACCTATATGTACCCACCAGCACCCCAGATAAACAAAACAACACCACCAAAAATCATAACATCATGTGATAAGGGAGGTCAGGCAGTACATCAATGACTACAAACACCATAACATCACATGACCCCAACAAGTCACATGACCCTCACTATCTTGTTATACCAGAGGGGTTGGAGAGGGGGCACTGACTGGAGTCAATGAAGTGGAGCCCCCAAGCATCAGTGAGGATCAGGGTGACATGACGAGCAAAGGGAGGGCACCCCTTCGAGATGCATCATCATGTGACCAATAAACAAACCAATGGAGGGTATATCATAAGGAAGATCAATAGAGGATAAGCACAGAGTGCCTGTATGCACCCCATTTCCTCCACTACCTCAGCTGCCCATAACAACAACAATGCCTTACTATGCAACTGGATCAACAGAGGGTCGTCGGTCGAGACACGCCAGCAGCGTGACGCCAAGGTCACGCTCACCATCTCCCATGCCCTTGGATCAAAACTCACACCTGCCGCCAAGTTCAAGGTCGCATACGCCGATGGATCGCAGGTCTGTCACGCCAACAAAAAACGACACCCCCCACCCAGGAGCATCAGGCTTCTGGGTCCAGGCCCAAGTGGTGCTCCTCACATGGAGCGCCTTACGAATGGAGCTGACCTAGGGGTTAGTGGCCCAGTACAAGGCCTTCTGCTGGTCACGCCCCAACCATTGGCGGACCCTGGCAGTGGTCGAATGACACAACCCAACCGAGCTGAACTTCGACCCAAACCACCCTCTACATGTCCATGCCCTAACCATCAGCATGGACAGATGGAGCGGGTGGGCACCCAAAATGCACGATTTTGGGACTTCGAAGGACGGCACCCAAACATCATACAGAAGGACCTAAGGGAGGGGCCAGGAGGATGCTTGAGCCATACAGCCTTCCACTATCTGTGGAAGGTGGTAGGTGAGAATGGGGAAGTGGTTGAAGACCTTATGGCAGGGGAATTGATGGCAGAGGCCCTGGAGGAAATCCTTGTGAAGGGCAAGGGCGGTAAGCGATCGAGGATGCAGGTGAGCCCGTACTCGGACCCAACGGGCCAAACAGATGATTAATCAGCACCTGTGCACAGGTGGATTTAGAGGATGGGGAGGAAATCGTCGCAGTGGACTCCAAGGAGGAGTTCTACTGGAGGTACAAGCACCTCCGCCCACTGCAAATCACAACTGCCTGGAACTCGGTATGGGCATACACCAAACACACGTACAAGGAAGATGCAGGACTCCTACCTGCCATCCCTGTTGAGCTCGAAGCCCCTGCAATCCACAGCCACATTGAGGTGGCAAACGCATGCTTCGAGCTGGAGGTCCCACGAAAGGTGCCCGGAATGCACCACTGTATCCTAGTCATCGAGGGGGAGACCGGCACCGGGAAGACAGCGTACGCCCAGTCAAAAGGTATGCACAGCTGTATGTGCAATGTCTGGAATGTTGGTGCCCTAACTGAGGACGCCAACATATGGATTCTGGATGATATGGTGCAAACCAATGGAAAGTACTCACTGAAAGCGCTCAGCCAGTATGAAGCGGACTTCACAGGCCATTACAAGCACGTGAAGGCAATGAAGGTGCACCCAACGGTAATCCTCAGGAACAGTCGGGCAGTGATTAGTAGATGCTGGTCGGACATCGAAGGAGAGGAGGGGGACGCCTGGGTTGAAAAGAACATAGAATGGGTACACGCAGGTTCAAACCCTTTTTTTGTATTCCCTGAAGACAAATGAACTGGGATTGACAGACTTTAATGACCCGGTGGATAAGGAAGGGAAAATACAGTAATGCAGCACATACACCTTCAGATCACCAAGTCCTTCCCCAGTAAGGAAGAGTGAATCCAGAGTATACCACGCTCTTCGGAATCCTCCAAACTCATGCAAAAGGAGGGAATAATGTCATGACTTATTTATCATGGCATACCAAATGGTGCCCTGAAGTACCTGGTGTCATGTCACCTCAGTGCTTACCGTGGTTACGTGCAATTACTCAGCTGACTGCAGCAAATGCTCTCCCATGTAATGCTGCAGTCAGTAGTTACCTGACTAAGCAACCACATGACCCTTGGACCTAGTGCGGCTCCTATAAGATTCAGAGCTGCAAGCAAACCAGTAGTTATTACACATGACCCATAACAAATACACGTGACTCTCACCTAGCTGCAGAAAGAGCTGCAGTCATTTCCCATGACCCGACCAACTGCGGGACACCTTATATGACACCTTCACTTAAAATGACTCAGTGATACTACATGTATATAAGGAGACCACAAAGCAAGCTAGCCACCTAGCTTGCTTTATCTCCTCAACCACCATTGAATAAGAGACCTGACAACATATTGAGCCAGTACTTAAGGAAACAACATTTAGGATTAAACACTCCATGACAGGAACAGCTTAGAGGTCCTGGGTTCCCATGCCAGAACCCGCTGATCCCGCAGGTGACCCATGTATTACACCCCTTGGGTCACTCCCACACCATTAGGCAGCTAAATGTGTGCAGCATGCGTGAATTTTCACATTTGGGGCTTGCTGGACATTTTGACCAAACTGAAAACCCACCACAAATCTATGAAACATGACTCATTAAATAGAGATAAGTTTGCTGATTCTGAATATGCTTTTAAAATACTGTCAAAAAAAAATCCCAGGGAGAGCGTAGCCAATTACCTGTTGGAAAATATTCAGGGGAGAGCGCAGCCCCTCTATACCTTCACCCAGGCATTCAAAACACTCTCTACTTTTCCTAAGTGAGTTGAACATACCCAGGTATGCTCCCCTTTCAGTTTCAAGTCAATCTAATCAGCAGAGGGTGAGCAATGACTCAAGGGGGATCCAACTTACCCCTATGTCCCCCCCCCCTCTCCTGCAGCCCCAGCCTGGAAGAATCAGAGGTGGTGATGAAGATAGCTGGAATCAGAACTATTTGAAACATCAGTTCACCCAGTATCTCACCTGCAGCTGGTCTGGAACTATGTGAACAGTTATGTCACTCAAGTCCTGCTGCACAATACCTTGCTGAGCTGACCAAGTGGTGTGACACTCACATAAATATATATATAAGGACTGTAATAGTGCAAACATGGGTAATTGACCCCTCTGAGCAACTTTCATTAATGGCTGAAAGCCCCAAACACACCATGAGAGGTGGAAACAGGACATCCACTGACATTTCAGCCCCCTGAAGGCACTTTCCCACATATTTCACCACCTTCCCCTGCTCCAATCAGCCTGAAAATTGGTAGATAGACAATTTAGACCCACACGCACCTAATGAGCACAAGTGAGCGACATTCTGACAGTGGGATCTCTTAGTGCCTGTGGCGCTTTTCAGGGGTAATACCCCCCTGTGGATTACTTGCACACTACAGAGCTGTATAAATTTATCCTAAGGATCTGAAGTACATATGCTGAAAGCTGGAACTTTTCTGTGTATTATGATATTTTTATCTGTGAAATGTGGTGACATTTGGGGGGACACAAATTCTGCCTCAGGGGGCCAAAGTTCATTGAACAATCTGCAAGCCTGTGACTATGTCAAATAAAATGGCTAAATTCTCGAAAAAAATACCAGTCGGTGCGCCTGATTTTTGCAAGTATTTTGAGCCCTGGAATGCGGGTTCCTGCCCAGTTCCCGCTTCCCAGGGAGCGGGAAGAGGCAGGGAAGGGGAATACCTGTGGGTTCCCGGGTGCCAGAAGGGGAACCCGGGTTTCTTCCCGGGTGACATCACTATTACACATGGGTGTGCAATGAATCTGGAGGTTTGCTCATCTGGAACAGCCAAGTTGCCAACTGGCACTATAACATGGACGAACGCCAGAACCCCAGCCATATTCAGCTGGTCCCTCAGCCTCCAGAGACCCATACCAGATAGGTTGCCTTGCCTACTGGAAGCAGGACCTTCACTCAGTCCTTCTCAAGGCGGGAACATTGTCCTAATCAGCTGGAAATAGAAGCACTCAGGGGGTGGGAGTTATCTAAGGGATACAGAAGCTTGTGGCATTGGAAACAAAATATATCTTTGTTATTGTGTCAAGACATTTAAGAACCAACTTGCAAGAGTGAATGTTGCATCAACCTACTCTAAGCCAACAATGTCACTCATGCTTACTCTAGTCTGCAGAATCTTGCTACCACTCAGCTCTTGCTCCTGGGACATACTTTACAACATTTGCAATCTGGCCCCAGAAACTCACTTGTGGTTGCCTTGTATCTTTCCATCTGGAGATGCCTAATGACATCTATCTGGATGTATTCCCCATGAGCTTCTCGCAGCCAAAATCATCTTGGCATTGCCATGTCACACATTGGTCAGAGAGGGTGCTGGGTTACTACTCCTTGGCAAGGACTTGATCAATTGACACCATTACTTCAAAGATTCTGTTTTCTGTCTAGAATCTGCTCTTAGTTACTTCCCTTCTCCATTGCTGCCTCCTACCCCATATACCTGGTAAGCCAGCCTATAAGTAAGTACTGGATAATTGCAGTAAAACTCATCATCTTACTCTTCTACATCCTACTGCAATATGTTGCTACCTCTACTCCTGAACCTTTCCCTTGCTCCCTGACCTCCACACCTTCAGTGCTCAGGCCTGTAACAATGTGCCTTGCTTTTGCAACTGCCACAATGAGGGGTTGGTTTTCTGCCACTCTCATGCTGAGCAATTTTGTAACATGTGTGCCATTGGGTATGTGATGAATATCACTGTCCATTTTAAATACATTTGCAAATGTGAAGGTTAGTACCTCAAGTTTACGCTGGGGGGGATATGTGATAATTATCACTCTTGGGTCAAAATGCATACAGTGTGCCACAAAATCATTCAGAAAAACCAGCAATACTAATGGGACCCTTGTGACACATCATTGTTATGCTTACATAAGCTCATATATTAGTCAGCTCTGCCCATGTTTGTCAGCTACAGTTTGCAAGTTGTTTGGTTTTGTTTGGCTCAGATTTCATAGAGTTATGTCTCAGACAGCCAAGCAGTTTTTATGAAAGATTTTGTGGCAGCTGGCCCAGAATGCTGTGTCTGGTCTGCAGATGGCCATACAGGAGCCTGACCAGCCTGTGGTGGTGTGCAGGCATAGTGCTACCTGGGTTGCATCTACTGCCCAGCTTGTGGCTATGCTGCTTGCAATGCTGTGCCAGCACATAGGGTACAATCTGGTGCCATAGGGCTACAACAATAAGAGCTAGTGTGCCAGGTAGCCCACACTAGAGAGCAAATTGGGGGTGTCAACAGGGCCAACCATGCAGGTTGGACACAATGGGAGCACTTTCAAGCTGCCTGGGCTTCTGTATCTGCCTGGCTGTCCACTGTCCTGGGGTCAATCCATGTGCCAGGCACCAGTGTTGTGATTGTACAGCTGGACTAAACAGACAGAAGAAACAACTGACCTAGCAATGAGGTGCTTAGGCAGCAGATGCAGCACACATAGCACTCTCACCATACATAGCTGCAAGCTGTCCAGGCCCTTGCATGCCCATCCACTGACCACACTGTTTCCTGGGCAGGCTGCCACAAAATTGATGATTAAAACTGATTTACAGTCTGAGCCATAGCTCAGTGACAATGGAGCCAAACAAATCTAAACAACCTGAACACTGTAGCCAGGCAGCAGGGGTACAGCTGACTAAGATACAAACTTATGTAAGCATAAGAATGATAGTTGACAAGGGTCCCATCAGTGATGGTGGTTTTTTATGATCAATTTTGTGGAGCACTGTATTAAGTTACAGCTCTGCATGTGTTATAACTGAAAGGTGAAACAAACCCTGTTCTCACCAAGTCACTGCATGAGAACACTACTCTTGTTACCAGGTGTGAGAGTCAACCACTACACAAGGTAGCTGTTGTCTACACATTCCCATTCTGACACCAGTGTAATGTCAGTTGCAGGAATATGACAATGAGTGGGATGACTTCTGGAAAATCCAGGAAGAGGTGGACAGGGGGGTGGACAAGGAGCAGAGCTGCAGGAAAACCCACTGAAAGAACAAGGGCAAAGCACCAGGGACAGGGGATGCACCCCCAACAGCACCATTAGACACAAATCCTGCAGTTGGGGAAAACACAAGGAGGTGCCAACATCACCAGATGGTGCTACACCAGCAACAAGGTACCTGAGTTCAGAGGTGTTTTGATGAGTTTCACCAACCCACCTCTCACTAAATCATTTTAAACCAACCCAATTAGTTGCAAAGTATTTTAAACCAAGTGGGTAAATTGAAACTGATTCTTACCTATTTAAACTAACCAGCCTTGTTTAAGCTGGTTTAAACTTACCCAAATGGTCTGGAGGAGTTTCAAGTGGTTTAGAGCAACCCAAATTGGAAATTTCCTCTTTTGGTAAATGAACAAACTTGCAAAAACATGAAAAAATAAATATCTGAAACCCACCAAAAAAGGAAATTTCCAACCTGGGTTGGGTTTAAACCACTTGAAACTCCTGCAGACCAATTGGGTAAGTTTAAACCAGCTTACACAAGGCTGGTTAGTTTAAATAGGTAAAAATCAGTTTAAAATTCCCACTTGGTTTAGATACTTTGCAATCCATGGGGTTGGTTTAAACTGATTTAGTGAGAGGTGGGTTGGCAAACTTCATCAAAACACCTCTGAACCAGGTACCTTTTTGCTGGTGTAGGCCCACCCCAGTGTGACCAACCAACTGCACTGGACCCTGACCACAACAACCACCCCCACAGCCAGCAGAGGAGGCAGACTGGATGTTAGTGCACAATGCACACTGGTTTATCTGAGATAACTTGGCAGGATTGTGTCATGAGTTCTCCACTGCTTGTGGCTCACCCCTGACTTGTTTTGGCTCTGTCTCTGGCTTGTGGCTATGTCTCAGTGCTTGTATGACTCCTGCTGTGCCTGATTGGCCATTTGACTCAACTGCATGCAGCCTTGCAAGTCCTATGACTGGCGTCTGCCAGTCCTGCTGTATGACCTACCCGTACTGTGTAGTATAAGTACTCATGGTGACAACAGGTGTGGAAAAATGGCATGTGATGCCCCTGACCACTCTCTGTTCTGCCTGTTCCAGAGATGAGATATAGATTGTCAACACAAAAGATAGCATATACATTCTGTAGAGTACATTGAATATAATAATTAAAACCCAGTTTGGTAGCCACCAGCCTTCTTAACTTCCCAAACCTGTTCATTCATCTTCAAGGTATGTTTGGCTACCTCTTCATCTGTAATTGAGGCCCATGCCTTCTGGGCTGCTACCCAGAGGCTATCGAGGCTATTGCCTGAGCCAGGGGTGTCAGCGACATGATGTTTGAGCAAAAGCCATAGTGGTTCTATAGGATTAAGGTCAGGAGATGAGGGGGGATAAGGGAGGGGTTTGATCCTGAGTGCCTGTTGTGCAATCTGTGTCAATTTCTGCCAGTGTGGACCCAAGCCATCCTCAACCAAATACATTGGCTGATCCCTTTCTGCCTCTAGGAACCTATAGAACTTGAGTAGCGGGCCTTGCAAGACTTGGTTGACATAATCTTCTCTGGTCATCCCACCAGCACCTTTTCGCTTTTGTCCCTTTGCATCTGTGAGAGCCGGTATGACTCAAACTAGGGGCCCTTTGCATCCATGGGCAATGCACCCAGACACAATGAGTGTCTTGCAACCGCTTCAGAAGGTGGGGACAATGGTAGTGAGGAGAAACTCCTCGCCGGGGTGACGGGTCACCATCTTGCGTCCGGGGTGCTCCCCAGTCTTGAGTATGGACTTGTCCAACCACATTGCACTATCCCAGTCCCGCTTGGAGTTATCGTGAGCCCATGCAAGTTGCTTTCCAGCTGCTGATTTGGTCATGTACTGTTTACGGCGGGCAGATCAGCAATGATAGCCATTCCGGTGTGCAACATCACGGACTTGGGTCCAGGTAACACCACCCCCAACAATTTCAGCAATCATTTTATAGCTATCAAAATGATGCTTCACAAGGGTACGCACAATATGGCGCTCATTACAGGGCGGAACAGCAACAGGGTGACCAGAACAGGGGAGAGATTTGTAGGTTTTGTGTTTTTTGAAGTGGTAAATTGTTTTGGCAACACCAGACAGAGAGAGACCAAGTGTTTCAGCAATTTGGGCAAATGTGAGACCCTGGCCATGCAGAGCAATTATACAGCCTTGATCAAAGTCAGAATACTCAGTTATACCAGCTGAAGGCATGGTTGGAGGTCAAGGGTCTGATTTCCAAGTGGGTCACGTGCAACTTTTCCACACTTGTTGTCATCACAAGTACTTAGCAATGCACCCACTAGTCCTGCTACCTTGCTGTTTCCAATATCCATCTTGGGCCACACACTCCTACTCAATCCCTATAATTGTCAGCCATGAGTAAACAAGGTCACATGGCCTATGGTCTTCAACACAGATATCATATATGTACCATCTCTCAGCCTTAGGATGTCTAGAAAGCCATGTAAAGCACATCTGTTGCACTTGTCAGATCCTCTGCATCACTTGCCCTGAAGGGTTGTGACAGACTGTGGCTATGGGTACAGCTGGATGATCACATGATTTGGTCAATTTATTGCAGCTGTGACAGTTTGAGACTGGCAAAATCAACAGGCAGCAACAGCTGCTACTATTGCCAAGGATGCCAACAACAAGGTCCCACCAGCAGCAGGCAGTGGCTCTGTTCCTGCAGCAGATGGGCAAAACATCCAATCATCCACCAACCTGTAACACCTTGCAATCTGGGGGAGTCCTGATAGGTGGGAATGCAGTAAGCTGTCACATTGACATGATGGTACAACAGTTCTTTTACACAATGCAGAGGGTTAACCCTGTGTGGGTCCAATACACACACCAGCACATGGCACAAATGTGAATAAGGTGAGCAATTCTCATGTGACCTGGCCACTGAGCCACTAGTGAGCCAAATCAATCTGGGGTTGGAAGACCAGAGCCTAATCAGGACTCAAATTGACAAGTATGTGGGGTTTCCCTCACACTTGCACCCAAGCAGGGAGATCACCAAAACTGATGTCACTCAGGATATGTGGGAGACACTATGGATCCTGTGCATGGTTGCAATGGTTGCACTTGAGCCATTCACCATGTGCCTTGCACACCATAACATTGCCATGGACATATGGCAGGTGTGTGTCAACCAGGATTGGCAGCTGCCAATGGAGCAACAGGTATGGGTTGGGATCTCAGAATGGCAAGCCATGTGGTCATCCTCTGTCTGTAACTAGATGGGACTAGCCATCTGCACAGTGGAACTGTTTGCATCAACACCAATCATCAGCTGGGCCATTAATGCTGGGTGAGGCACTCAAGACAGCTATCAATCAAGTCAATGTATTGCTGGATTGGCTGCCACTGGCAGTGCAGCTCAGGTTTGAGGAGGAATATCCCACTGGAGTAACACAGCTGGAGGGATTGTAGATCAGAGACCTGGAAGCTGGGTAGTTGTGAAACAAGAACACACAGGGCACTGTGCTGACTGCAAGGGTGTAAGGAGTACAGACATGTGACTGCTTACATGTAGGGCACAGAGCACCATGGTTGAACCAGTTCAGTTCCAACCACAGTTGTCCCATGCTCCTTGATTTAAAGTGTGCGACATAACCTATCTTAAAAAACTGCCCACACTAATCACACTGTTACACAGACTGAACCATATGCTTATGTAAGTTGAGGTTTATGTCAGCAATAGTAATGCTTCATGGCTACAGTTTGTGACCTGTTTGGTCTTGTTTTGTTCAGTATTTATTGAGCTGTGGGTCAAACAGTAAAACAGTTTTTACAATATGTTGTGTGGCAGCCTGGCCAGCAGATAGTGTGTGATCTGTGGGTAGGCATCCATGGGCCCAGATAATTTCTGTGTCCCAATAGGCACAGTGCAGCCTGAGCTGCACCCACAGTGCAAAATGTGGCTGTGCTGCCTGCAATGCTGTGCCAGCACACATGCTGCAAGTTGGTGCCATGGGGCAACAGCAATGGCAGCCAGAGCACCAAGCAGCATGTGCTGGTCAGCATGTCTGAGGTGGGTATAGGGGTATTTGGACCTGCTGAGTGCAACGGGAGCACTTGCAGGCTGCCAGGACCAGCACATCCTGCTGGAAGAGCCTTTGAGTGGAGGCAATCCCAACACCAAACACCAATGATGCTGTGTTGCCGCAGAACTGAGCAGACATGGGAGCAAATTGGCACTGCTATGAGATGCTCAACCACCATGTGCTTGGCCATCAATGGGTCATGATAAACACTGGTTTCTGCTGGTTCAACATCATGAACATGCATTTGAAATCACAAAGTTCTTGCATTATATTCCCAAAAGCTTGAGACCATTTGGGGGAAAAATCAACACTGTTGCAATACTAGGAGGGTTCAATAATTTTCTTCTGCAGTAGTGCCAGAGTACTTACCCAGCATAATGATTGACAGAATTTCTCTAAAGGACTGTTGATCTGTGTGAGCCATGCATCCTTGGCTAAGGAATTTATGACCCAGACCTTTTGATGAAAGTTCACAGGTTTGGATAGAACCATAGTCAAGATTGTGGTTGAGGGAGTGGGTGGTGAGACATGAGAATAACATGGTTGGTAGTCACATGATCATGGTTGGTATGTATATGTTTGGTCCTTACCATTTTTGTTCCCCATGTTGACCATCAGTGTGTGCCAACATCAATGCCTTGTGCAATCCTGCTGGAGTAGCCACAAGCATGACCAATGCAAAGGTGCTACTTGTGGTCTCCACTGGATACAACTTAAAGCATTGGCTACCTGATGCTTGATAGCTACAGTGTGCCATAAAACCTATTGTAAACAACTGCCCACACTGGACACCATGACACAGCAAGAACTATATGCTCACATGACCTGAGATTTTTGTCAGCAGTAGCAATGCTTCTTGGCTACAACTGGTCCTTTGCTCAGTGTGGTTTGGTCCAGTATTCATTGAGCTATAGGTCAAACAGTCACCCAGTGTTTACAATAGCCTTTGTGGCAGCCTGGCCAAGAGATGGTATGTGATCTGTGGGTGGGCATCCAAGGGCCTGGATGATTTCGGCCTGCCTGTGCAAAGAGTCCAGCCTGGGCCACAGCCAGTGTGCAAAATGTGGCTGTGCTGCTTGCAATGCTGTGCCAGCACATGGACTGCAAGTTGGTGCCAATGGGACAACAGCAATGGCAGCCAGAGCACCAACCAGCCTGTGCTGTCCAACATGTCTGTGGTGGGTATAGGGGTATTCAAACCTGCTGAGTGCAGTGGGACAGTTTACAATCTGCCACAACCAGCACATCCTACTGGAAGAGCAATTGAGTAGAGGCAACCCCCAGACCAAACACCAATGATGCTGTGTTGCAGCAGAACTGAGCAGATATGGGAG
>WSTG01000837.1:0-13376 GCA_019616325.1 Ceratobasidium sp. 394
TGATGCGTGAGGGGCGCTCGCTGAGATTATGGGGGTTTTATCGCGAAGTCAAAGGCACAGACGCAGCTCTAACATGGCCCGAAGCTGACTCAAAAGGCGAGAGGATACAATTCCCGTCTCGCATGAAAATTTCTCAGCTGCAGCTGGTAAAATAGTGTTACGTTAAGACCGACCAAAAGGTCACAATATATTTTATATACAGAACTTAAACGCGGGAAGGCCATATTTCGACCCCAGCCGGCCGGAGAAATGGACGCTGCTACCGAAGCCGAGATGAATTGACGGCGGCCAACCATCACTATATCTTTGCGCAAGCCAGCTGACCGCCATAGTTGGCAACACATTCATCTAGAAACACAAGACTGTTTAGCAAATGCGCAATAGTACAGCTTGTGTCTTACTAAGGTTGATTACATCGTTAGCGTACCGTGGCGCGCACCTTCAAATGTAAAAAGTCAGCAGATAAAGGTATCAGCGCTACTCGGGTACGCACTCGCATTCATACATGTATTGAGTTAACGGGGGAACAGAACAGGACCGACAAGAGCGACTGTATTGACCGCTTTGTACGACCGGGGTTAGTGCCTGCAACTGAAACTGCATCCTAAAGCTCACTTAAAATTGGGCGCACATCCCAGAAAACCTTTGTAGTTCCCCAAGCACTTGTCTAAGCTAATCGACGTCGACACGTATTTCCCCGAGCTATTCTTGCATTTTGCGCTGAGGGTAGTGCCCTTGACTGCAATATTGGTGCACGAAGTGTGAAACCCACCCCACGCATTGACTACAGTCAGAGCGACGAGAAAGGTTATGAGCAGACTAAAGACGCGAGGGACGAATGCCATGTCGGAGGAGCGAGTAGTTTGTAAGACTTTGGGGGCAGCCTTTTGCCACACTGGGTTTATGTATCGCAGCGAGAGGGTGTTTCCAAACGCATACAACGACTCGATATTAGCCTTCTAGGTTGCTTGATAGCTCAGTCCGACTGAGTGCCACGGGGCGCAAGGCGTTGTCGAATCCGGGTAGTACGGGGTTCTCGGCGAAGGCTTGCTTGAGCATATTGATCCAAGCTTGTGATGATCAAAAGTTAGACGCATTTGGAAGAAGCTTTGATGCATTTGATTCGAGTCTGGTGATCATATCTGGAGATTCTCCGCTCCTAGTAAATTATGCCAGGGACGCAAAGCACGCGGCTTGTACTCGGCAAACTGAATTGGTCGAGGCAGAGTAAGAATATTTGACCAAATGGGGGCCTCGAGAGGGAAAGAAGCCTACGCCGAATGATGAGCGGGCAGACAGGCATGTGGGTTTCAGGCACGGGAAAACGAGAAGTCCCCGCTGCCATTGAGTACGGCGCACAGAAGATGGCTTGAGGCTCCAGTGCGCACAGCATTATTTCGTGTGATTGTTGGTAAAAGCAGATGCTCAACATTGAACTCCTAACAAAAGCCCAAGGCTTCTCCCTCTTTGGACATTAACAGAATACCGAGCATGAAGAAACCACCCCGGCTCATATCTCGCCCTCTTCCGGACTGTCCTCCCGCCCATCAACTTCCATCCGGGTCTTCTAGTTAATACGGTCAGAATTTCCGAGCCATCAACAACAAGTCAAAGGGATTCACCTTGCGTGCTCGTTCATCCGAGTAATCAAGCTCTTTGGTCGGAGGGGGCCGTGTGTCCACGTCCATCGTGTCACGGCGGTGCCTGTCGGACCGATGACCCCTGTCACGATCTCGTTCCCGTTCTCGGTCCCGGTCTCGGTCGTCCCGCTCGTACCGGGAGCTGCGATAATCCCGATCCCGATGATAATCCCGGTCCCGATCACGTGTGCGGTCTCGGTCACGGTCATAGTCCTCCTCGCGTCCATGTCGCCGGTCGTCGTAGTCGCGGTGGTGACGGGTAGACTTGGAATCGCGCTCGTAGGAGTAATGAGACGGTTCTTTGCGTTTTCGACTTGTGGCTGAGCCTCCATCCTCGGAAAGTTCCTTGAATTTCTCCTAAAGCCATACGTGAGCTGGTGAAAACTTGAACAAATGTAAAACTTGTCAACCTTTTGTTTGCGAACGTATTTTGCAAAGGCGGCCACCCGGGTTTCCTCGTCCTCAATCGCCTTGAATTCTTTCAAGTCTTGGATGAGAGGAATAGCCTAGGTATGTGAGTGAGTACGATCTAATTCGACCCGATCATAGCAGGTGCTTGCCTGTTCATAAGTAATGTCCAAACCAACGGGAGGATCCATCTTTTTGAGGGCGCTTCGGAGATCTTCGATCTGATGTCGCTTGCGTCGTTCGGCTTTTCTTGCCTCATCAGCTGTCTTTTGGTTAAGCTCATCTTTGAACTAAACGCTCATGTTAGTTTCGGTCCCAAAAAATTCTGCAAGCACTGACCGTGTTGTAAACCTCGGTGATATGCCCGTCGCTCAAGTTCGCCACGTCCCTTGACCCTTTGATCGCCTCGCGCAATCCCTCCTCGGACATTGCAACACTGAACTTGACACCCCTACTTTCCAGCGCCCGGTTGACGCAAGCGATCTTTTCTTCCAGAGCCTGGTCAAATTGGTCGACCACGTCCCAAAACAATTCGATAGGATTTGAACCTGGGGTACCTAGCAAGTTCAAATAGCGTTCGTCCTCGGCAAACTGCGGATAAACGGTCTTCCACTTGGTTTTGGCACGGATGTGCCCCGCTTTGACGAGCTCGGCCAATAATTCCTGAACGACTAATCAGTGACACACTCTAAGCCAAGTAAACCTAACGTACTCTAAACTCTTCACGGGCCTTTCGTTCCTTCCTGGCTTTCTCCATGACCTTTTTCTGACTTTCTTCCTGGTATATCCGCTCTTGTGCCCTCGAGTAATCTTCGAATGCCAGCAACATGTCCAGGGGTCCCAAGGTACGCAGTTCCTCGTTATCTCGCCATTCATCACATTCCAAGACACGCTGCTGAGCGGTGCGCCACTTTGTGACGACGTCTACTTCGAGTTCCTTGAATAGTGAAACAATCCGAGCGATATTCTTGGTTTTGAGCTCCCGTTGTTTGATCTAGAAGAAACAAGTTAGGTAAATCAGAGGACGATCGAAAATGCTCACCGTTTCGGCATTTTTCAGCTCTTCGATAAACTCTTCGAAGATAGTTTTACGCTCGTCCTCAATCTTCGCCGCGTTCCATGCTGAAACTTTAGCAAAGAGCTTTTCGGCGGTTGGGAAAGTGGTGTAGTAGAAGACGTCCTTGGAGTCAGTCAGGAGCTTTCGGATTCCAGGGCGAGCTTTTGCAATACGAGTGTCACGTTCTTCCTTCTCCTTTGTCTTGATTGCTTCAACATACTAAAAATGTAGCGCGTTAAGCAAGCATTAAACCAGCGAGGTAACAACATACCTTTTGCCAAGCGGCTTTCTTCTCCGCTAGCGTCCCTAAAGCCTTGTACAACGGATCCGTGATAATAGCTCGCATAGTTCTGTCCCAAGTCCATGTCGCGTCCACACCAGCCTTCTTCAACAAATGCGCAAATGCCTTTTCTGCTTCGTCGATCGTAGGGAACCCGCCGGGTGGAATTACAGGGTCGTCGGGCATGTTGGGTCGAGTCGGAAGCGCCGTCCCTGTTCCTGGCGCAACCGTTTGAGCGGACATAAACCCAGGCATGCCGGGTTGGGGCATGAACCCCGGTACACCTGGAGTTCCTGGCATACCCATCGGTCGCATCCCGCCCGGACCGACGAGTGCCAAGGTGGGGTTTACTGGAAGGCCAGGAACGGCGGGCAAACCTGGGTCCCCGGGATTGAGAGGGCCGGCAGCAAAGTTGGGGGCGCCTGGACGAGGTCTACAAACGGATAAGTACCGTTATAACGAGTGGAGATAGTCACGTACGGAAGACCAGCCGGTAGAGGGTTCTCTTTGTTAACCTTCTCCATAAGCTCTACGAGTTCTGGCGGCATCTCCCACTTGGATTCCTTGGTTTGTGACTAGCTCGCGCGGATTAGCCACCAGTGTTCGGAAGTAATCGAAAGACACATACATGATACCAGTACTTCCGACCTTGCGAAACATGCTCTTTCCATGGGGTAGCGGCCATGGCTTTCTGGGGTTATAATAAAGTGTGCGTTAGCAGCCGAGCCTACGGTCAGGCAACAAAAACATCAAACCTCGAATGGCGTCTTGAGCTCCTCTGGCTTTTCCCATGAGCTAGCTTTTGTTTGAGTCTATAGAGTGGATTAGCAAAGTCGAATGTACTGCCCAGCCCTGCTCACATTATACCAATAGATTCGCCCCTCGGGATTGCGATATTCGGCCTGCAAGCAACTAGATTAAACAGAGCAACGGATAACCTATTGGACGTACCCAGAGGCCAGGAGGTACAGCTGCCTAAAGTCCAAAAAATTAGCATATTCGAACAGTGACGCCTACATTGACTAACCATTGTCAAGCTCGGCGTTGGCGAAACTCTACAGTTGTTGCGGTTGAAGGCGCGCTTGTAGCCGACAGCGCTAAGATGAACCGCGGCTTCGTGCGCTTATGAATGCTGCCCTAGCCACCCGATGGCCTCGTTCTGGACACCACCTACGAGCACAGCTATACCTCGCCGCTCTCGTCGGAATGACCGAGGGAAAGCCTAAAGAGTCCGAAAGTAGATTGTCGTTATCCAAGGCATCTCGGTCTTCTGACAAGTCTAAGCGCGATCGTCAACAAACACTAGACAAATCTGCCTCTGAAGCTGTCGCGACAACATCTAGCAAAGTCTCGCGCAGTTCATCATCAAAGCACAAGAGCTCTACTTCGACCTCGTACTCTTACAAGGCAGCACCTCGACCTGCCGCTAAACTACTGGTCGAGCCTGCAAACCATCTATCCCCTGATGCGAAGCTAGAGCGTGTCCTTCTTGGAGAGACACATGTCATATCTTACTCTGGTACAAGTCAATATAGTCAAGGAGCTCCCTCGGCCTGTGGACTAGCCGCTTTGAACGCGATTCGTGTCACTTTTGATGCCTCCCTACAAGGCATATCTGGCATAGAGTTGGTCAAATGGCTCAGCACAATCGACGCACATCTCGTGGGTATATCTCAGGCAGACAGTCCGAAGACTTCATCCCAAATTTTATGTAGGATGCAACCGCGATCTGCGCTCATTGGCCAAGCCGTGGTCACCTTGAGCCAGACGATCTTTTCCCACTACCATTGTTTCGACAAGCCATGAAGGTTTACGATAGGCAGGATAAACTTGTTGGGTTCGAGACCTTTCTCAGTATGCTAAAGTGAGTCGCTTTGGATATCTTACCGCACCTCTCACACTAGGTCCCGCTTAATTACAGCGCTCTCCAAGCGCCCCAAGCGCCCAAAGACGTCACCGCAGCACTCATAACTCGGCCTCCCGAGATAGTTTCCGTATTCCGCATACCCTTTGCATTAGATAAACAACTGAACCTACCCGAGAGAAGCGCATCATCGTGCATATACGCCATATTCGACTCGCACTCTCGTCCCGAACACCCAACAGGCGCAGGCTTAATTCTTCTCCCATCCACCGCAGCAGCAGCCAACTACCTCGCCTCGCTTCTTCACGTTCCATCGGGTGTTAAATCATCCACGATGCAATGGGAAGCGCAGCTCATGTCCCAGTTCTCCGCGCATCTGGTGTGTCGAGCCGAATGGCGGAATCCGCAGCAGGAGCGAAGCACGCGTCTGGCCGCGGTATACGAGGCGAACGCGGGGGTTCTGCGTGGGCAGGAGGCCGAGGCCGAGGCGAAGAAAGCGTTGGGCGAGGTGGAAGAGTTGAAAGCGCGAGTTCGAAGGCTGGAAAGAGAGTTGGTATGTCGTAATTTTGTTGGCTTGGCTTATGATCAACTTGATGTATTTTCTTAGCACCATGCACATAATGCACTTGATGCTCGACCGAAAGCTGCTGAACCGAAAAGACCGGTACAGGAAGCGCCCAAGACTTTGGACAAGCCCGTCGATAGCACGAATGGATTGTCCGAAGATGCCCTACTAGCACTGCGCATGCAGGAAGAATTTGACGCAGAAGACCAACTCCTCACGTCCCTCGCCCAAGAATCAGCACCCGGGCAGTCGTTTGAATGCGGGATTTGCTTTGAAACCTTCCACGCAGGCGCGCTGGCTCCGATGGACGGATGTGACCATCCATACTGTCGCGAGTGTATGCGGGAGTATGTCCAGTCCAAGTTGGAGTCTAGGACTTTTCCGATTCTGTGCCCGACTTGCCACTCGATCAAGGGTGGGAGTACCCAAGGCAGTGAGTTTTATTGGCGTTATGCAAGTTTGTGTCTGACTGTTTCGGACAGCCGTGGGCCAAGGCTTGATTGAAACGATTGGTCTAACAGAGCAACAATACGCGATTTATGTCGAGCTTTCGCTTGCTTCGCTCTCTACTATGGTACATTGCCGGAAATGTGCGTCAATAAACCTAACCTGAGCTTTTGTTAATGTTTTTGGTATAGGCCAACGAGCTGCGTTTGTCATGCGAGCGGACCTTGATTCCCAAGAGTCCACGATTACGTGCCCACTTCCCGACTGCTCGCATAAATGGTGCAAGAATTGTAATTTGTCCATAGAAGGAGAGGGCGGACATTCGTGTGATGGGACGAGCGAGTTGAAAAAGCTGATGGCTGAGGAAGGGTGGAAGGTGCGTTGCCTTGTTCACAGCATCCTGATCGAATCTTATGGTCGTGAAGGATTGCCCGGGGTGCAAGACGCCTATCAGTAAGAATGAGGGGTGTTACCACATGACGGTGAGTAGACGACACAAATACTTATTTTATAGGTTGGCTGACGGTCGTGTATCTAGTGTGGCACGCCTGGATGCAACTGGTGAGTCGCTTACCATATCCTAGCCGACCCGGCTCATTTCCTGCCGCATATAGCCACTTTTGCTACCGCTGCGGTGGGCTCATAGTCCAGTCCGTTGACCGCGAGACGATTCAGTCTGCAGTGAACCAGCATTTCCGAGGCAAATGCTCAATGTTTGATTCACCAGTTGCGTCTTTTGTACAACGTCTTAGGCGGTGATATCATTCTGAGGTGTATTAATTACCCGTAGCCTGATGATACAGATGACAGAATCTCGCGATGTGTATTGATGTAAGAGGTCTCAGGGGGGATCGAATTGTGCATTTAGAGGAGGAGTTACGACAGCATATAACCAAAACATTCAGAAAGGACAGTCCGTGAATAATAATAGCATGAGCGGGACAGATTGCAAGACAGGAAATCAAAGGAAAGAACATGGGAAACGATAAATGATGGACAGCTTTCAGACTGGCAACTTAATGTGAATGCCCAAAGTACAAGTCAGGTCCATGAATCGAAGATGGTGCCCTTCCGCCCCACCCCATGCGTCCAGGCCTGTCGCGAGGAAAAGCGCTTGGCGCGGCTGTGCCCTCCTCTGTGGGCGGCGCGGTGGTTTTGAACGTGTGCAGTGTGTCTGTCGATCCGTTACGCGATCTTTGCATCGAAGACAATGCGGCGGAAATGTCCGGCGAGAGCTGAGTTCGGCTAGGTCGGGCGTGCTGGGCGGGCAGCACTGGAATGGGCGGTACAGACGAGTAGGCAGATTGCTGGGAATAGGCAGATGCGGTGCTAGCTGCACGAGATAGGTCCACTGTGCCTGGAGCGAGGGTTTGTTGCCGATACGGATCGCTCACGCTCGCCCTTGCCAAGAGCAAATCTTGCGTCGAATTTGGTGCGGCCGCTGGTTCCTCGGGGACAGCTCTCAAGGTGCTCGCCTGGGCCTCGTCTGAATGGCTAGCGTCCGATCCAGGGTGGACGACAAAGGCTGGGTGTGTGGCCGAGGGGCTGTGCAAAAACGACATCGAGGTCGGACGGCGAGACACAAATGGCACAGCCGTCTGTGACCCGGACCCGGAGCTCGACGAAAAGCTACGCATGCGATTGGCGTATCCGAATTCCTCGTCGTTGTAGCGCTCGCTGTCGGACTTGGCGGCTGGGTACAATGTGACGCTGTCCGTCGACAAGAATGCGTGGCGCTCGCTCATTTCGGCGTCTGAAATGTCCTTGTGGCGTACCTCTGGCGTGGTCTGGGTTGTGCTCGCCGAGTTGGGTATGGGTCCGGAGTATGGATTGCTGTCTCGAGAGTATCGCCAACCATCCGCGCCAATGTTGGTGGTAATTGGCTCGTGCTGCGGTTTCTTGCTGAAACATTGTTTGAGGAAGCGGATGAAAAGAATCAAGAGTAGGAAGCCGAAGATGGCTGTTTCTAAATTAGTGCGTTGGTTGAGAACCGGTAATTTCAGACTCACAGACAGCAACGGTGACTGCAATCGCATATGTACGGTATGGGCTATCTGCTGCAAAGATGCTGGTCGAGTGGGGACTGCTCGTAGCTGTTGCCGAGGCGCTTGTAAAAGTGGATGACCGTGCGATAGAAGTAATGGGGGGGGTCGATGTCCTAGACGTATGGGTGTTGGAACTGGGAGTGGCTGAAGTTGTTGTCGGGGAGGTCGAGGTGGCCAAAACAGAGCGTACAGTGGTTGGAATGGTACTCGAGGCTTCAGTCATTGTTCCAGGTTCGTCTCTAGTTCTACTCCGCGTCCTCGTTGGCGCCAAATTTGTTGAGCCCGAGGTATCCGAAGGTGCAACTGCGGTAGTGGTAGTCTGCTGGCGCGCAACCAGGTCCACTGCCCGCCCTTGGAGAGTATTGTGGCCTAGCGGTCGCGCAGACGCGATGCCAAAGCATAGTGCTAGCAGGACAACGCCCAAGACATGTCGATGCCTGGCCTGAGAGAACATTAAAGCAGAAAAAAGTCCGTTCAAAAGGAGAATAAAAGAGGCGGAGGAAGAGGGGTGAGGTTCAAGTAAAGGCTGAACGCATCTGCGCCGCGGACTTATATGTAACATCCCACAGCCTCGAAGAAGTTCGTGAAATAACGTCTGTTGCGTAAAACTGTCACTGCAATCCATGGCGCCTGAATTCAGTGGCGGCCGGCTGTGCGCGATTTAGCGTTTTGCAAAGCACAGCATGAGTATTTTTGTCCATATATGCACTTTGTTATCTGCAGATCAGTTCAGAACTCCAGGGCCGATCAGGTCCTCGAGCGCATGTAGACGCTTTTGGGCAGGACAGGCCCGCACTATACATGATAGGGGTTGTGCATTTTACGCAAATGGAAAGCGCGCAAGCCGAACGCTCTGCGCCTCAAGCCCTGGACTACACGATTATCGCCCGATGGTCCCCGGTGATGCCCCGGCCAAGCAAGTTGGCAAAAAGCTCGTCGATTTGTTCTTCGTGCCAGGTGCCGGTTGGTACTGGAACCATAAAGTTTTGAAGCTTTTCGTGAGCTTCGTATCTGATTTATGGTGTAAGCGGCAAAGGGATAGGGTGTACGGGGATGAGCGTACCTGAGCTTTCTGCCCTTGGAAGCTTTGGTGTCGACGACTTTTTTCGCCTTTTTGAGGCGCTGTCGGGTGGTCCAGTCTTCAGCACCTGGGTAAACGAAGGATCCCTGGTCACAATCGATCGTGGCAAATTGTAATCAAGTGACTCACCATCTGCCCCAGTCCTACTATCAATAACATCCCTTAACAACGTTTGATAAAAGTCCAAATCATCGAAGACTTCTGCGTCGCCTTCTACACCATCCACACCCTCTTCTCCATCAACGGCCGTCCCAATCCTAGCCCCACCAGACCTCCTTACACGTGTTCGTCCAACGGCCTTTCCACCTCCATTCGCCCCAGACTCTCCTAGCGCGTCTTCGACGAGTTCGACCGCTGAACGTGGTGCGCCCCCACCTCGGAATGATTTACTACGAGAAGAGAGTGTGGGAGTCACTGCGGCTATTTTGGAAGACCATTTTTGTAGTGTGCAGACACAGTGTGGGTGGTAACTACGTTGCGGATACCCGAATTAGTACCAGCGAAAAAGTGAAATGCAAAGGGTTTGCTTACACTGCGTCCAGTTCTGCCACAGAAATTGTAGCGTCCCGAGTCTGTTCCTCCCAATCGTCTTCGGTGTCTAGCTTTCGTCGTTTAGGCAAAGGAGGCTGTACTTCAGGTTCGTTTATTTTAAGTAGCCGCTAAGGGGGTGGTTAAAATCGGACACCCTGGAAATGGAAAGAAAGCCAAACCTTTCGAAGGGTGAACAGGTCCTCAGAGAGCGCCAGCACCTCTTGAAGCAGTGCCTGGGCGGCTCCTCGCCCAGCCTCCGAGGTAACGTATGGCGCAAGGTGATCGGGCTGGAGGAAGGTTAGAAGTATTTTTAGGGTGTGATTAAGAGATACGTACATGAGGTAATCGGTTATTCGCTGTAGCACCCTTTTGCATTCGAATCCGGGTTTCGACTAGAGAGTCCCATAGAGCTCGTTGTCTGATAATCGCCCGGCCCTTGTCTTTGTCCGCTTCTCGAGTCTTTTTGAGAGTTTCTGCGAGGTTGTCTTCGAGCTGTGCTTCTGCAGGTTCATGTGTAGGAGCCGGCTCGTCATCTTCAGCGGTGCCATCTTGCTCTGAGGATAACGTATGTTCCTCCTCTTCTAGTGGTTCCTCATCTGCCTAACGTCGTCAATGCAAGAGTCAACGAGTAGGGCTGGCACCACTTACCTTCCTCCTCCTCCTCGGCATCCTCTCCCGATTCGGAACCCGAGGCACTACCCTGGCCATCGAGCTCCTCGTCGTCCGGACCCCCGTCGAATTCGTAAAGCTGGCTCCTGCTGGTTCGGGTGCCGTCATATTTGGGGTCTACCAATGCAGCCTGTTGTTTGCGTAAAGATGACGTCCTAAAGCGACATGAGAGCTCGACAAATGAAGGAATAGTCGCTCGCACATACCCTACGTCGAGGTAATGGCCCCTGCCCGCCGACAAGTCCCCCTCGTCTTCACCGTCTTCGGCCAACCCGCCATCGAGTCGTTCGATATCGACGTCTGCGGGTGCAGCGTCGTCCAGCCGTGCAATCTGTTCTGCAAGTGTCAGACCTAATGCGGAGAGTCAGCAAATTGAAGGTTGCGTGTGCAGAGGGAAAACTAACCGCTCATTTCGCGCCGTGGTCGCCAAGTTTAAATTTGTTTTGGACAAGTGGCTGTGCCAACCCTCAGCCACCTTATAACACTCTTCTAACCACAACAATGTCGGCCCCCGTTGAGACGCCTGGGTTTGACGATACATGGACACAATGGGACGACGTGCAGCAGCGAAGGAGCAAGGATATTTTACACCGTTCTGAGCCTTCCGGCGGCCAACCATCGACTATCGAAAATATCGAAATGTCTCAAGAAATAGATCCTTGGGCGGCTGAGCCGTGGTCCGGACTTGGAAGGGGGAGGATCTATCACGATGGAGCGACCATAGGTAATTGAATACTTGAAGCTGCTTCTTTGGGTCAACTCACTCTATATGAAAGATTGGACACAGGAAGAAGCTGCGGAACGTGCCCGAAAATACCAGTTGCAGTCCCAGCTTGGACTTAGAGGTATAGTGCTCCCGCTACTTGATCAGTCTCGTATCTGGTAATTTTTCTAAGGGGACTATATATAACCCGTCTAACACGCGTATGATATAGGATCGTGTTAATTGCTACCGGCATCTCTGTTGGCTTTGTGGGTGCATGGCTGGATGTGCTAGTAGCTTGGTAAGTCAAGCTGCATATCACGGTCCCGTACAAGCACGCGTAAAAACCTTGTGGTATCAATAGGCTCGGAGATATCCGCACCGGACGTTGTAGCTATGGTTTCTTCTACAACGAGATTGCGTGTTGCAGCGGGCTTGACGGTGGGTGCTTCCTTGTGTCGAAGGAATTACTCTTACGATTTTCTCCACGGGAACAGCTGGAGAAGTTTGTAATGAGTGGAACACATGGAGCCAGTACTTTGGGATCCGCTCGATTGCTTTGACGTCTTTGATACAGGCATTCACCTATGTCTTGTTGGCTGTAAGAGTGTCGATTTGCCGTCTTTCTGGGAATTCATAATACCTTCCCGTAGATCGCTTATTCCGGTAGCGCAGCTGTGCTCGTACAGTCATATGCCCCGTACGCGTTTCATACAGGAAGTACGTCCAACCTCTGATGCGATGATCCTTTCTTAATGAGAAATGCCCTGCAGTTCCAGAAATCAAAGCTGCGAGTACCTCTCCATCCCGAATCAAACTCAATGGCTAAAATACCTTTCTCGTTGGCTGCCCCGTCGATTAGATCCTCAATGGTTACGTCTTGGATCTATTTCTCTCGCCCTGGACGCTTTTAGTCAAAGGAGTTGGCCTAGCACTTGCAGTCGCTTCTGGGTTATCTTTGGGTAAAGAGGTATGTCCCCTGGCGTTCTACTATGCTGTCGATATCTGAGGAAGTTTGCCGTTAGGGCCCCTTGGTTCATGTTAGTTGTTGCATTTCATCGATGTACTTTAATCTCGTGTCCGGATTCCAAGGAAATCAAGGCGAGTAACCTATCGCGTACTACTATTGGCATTCCTCCCTAGGATGCATAACACCGTCCCGACTCAATCCAGTCCCCTCCATTTCTTACTCCTTCATTCTGCGTCACGCCCTTCGTTTACGATTTGTCCCCTGCAGCCCAGAAACGGCGTATCCTTTCCGCTGCGGCCTCGGCAGGAGTAGCAGTCGCGTTTGGCTCTCCTCTCGGTGGTGTCCTATTTGGCCTCGAGGAGCTCGACCTCTTCTCTAGAGCCCACGTCATGTGGCGGGCGTTTGTGTGCGCTGTCTTGGCGGCTGTAACGCTCCAGTGGACGGATGTGTTTGCGACGGGAAAGCTGGTTCTGTTCCAAGTACGTTTATGAAAGTGGGATAACGAGTTTGGGCTGATGAGGGCTTGCTAGGTAACAGCTGGCGCACCTTGGAGGGGGTTTGAACTGGTCAGTAATTACGGGAGATTTATGCGGCCATGAACGTAAGAAAATTAACTTATTTTCAGGTTCCATGGATGATCTTGAGCGTGTTTGGTGTACGTCCCCGCGCCCCGGACTAGAGTTCGTTATCACTAATGCATGCCTCCAATCAGGGCCTCGCTGGGGCGCTCCTGATCAGACTCAATGTCACGGCCGCCATCCACCGGCACCGCTCCTGGATACGGGAATGGCCACTCATGGAAGTTTTGTGCGTAACAGCATTTACCGCACTCTTTAGTTACCCGGTGAGCCCGCCTTTCTCCGTAACTACCCGGCGGAGAATAATATTCCTTTCCCTAGATTGCCTTCATGCGAGCTCAAAGCTCCGAGTTAGTTGCTAATTTGTTTCAGGAATGCGATTCGACCAAACCAGACTATCATGGGCTTTGCAAGTGAGCGACCTTCCTTGCATACCAATATATTATTGATTCGTCACGAATAGCCCGTCATCCATGTGGCAAAACATATTCCATTTGTCCTTGACATGTGGCCTTAAGCTCGTTCTTACGGCGTGGAC
>WSTG01000838.1:0-13367 GCA_019616325.1 Ceratobasidium sp. 394
AAGCCCAGTTTATTCAAGCGGGGACAGGACAGAGTCGCACAGATGTGGGTGGATTGGGGGAAAGCTCAAGGGGGATGGAAGGTGATCATCAAGTTGCGCGGAGCATCCTATTCGGGTCCTGTCGAAGAATATCCTACTAACATGCTCGTTGTTTAAAGTTGAAGGTGCATACGTATGGCGAGAAGGTGATCGACCGAATCGATTTCGAGGAGCTGGCTTTAGCGTCTACCGACATATCTCTTGGGCCGAAGGCCACTCAGTTGAGTGCGCATGATAGCGAAGGCAAGAGGCTGTCCGAGAAACAGTCGAAAACACATTCTCTCTCGGTATGCAGAATTATGCTACTCGGTATACTGCACTCACCATAGTTCCAGATACCTTTGATCTATCCTCCATCATATATGTCATCTATAGATCCCCTGATTCATCTTCGCGCTCTTCTCGCCCACCGATCGCCTTTACACCGAAGTCGCACCTGGCTGTGGGTTGGAATAGCTCCGTTGACCGCTCCTTTTGCCCTACTTCCCATAATACCGAATCTACCATTCTTCTTTTGCGTCTGGAGGGCTTGGACACATTGGAGAGGTATGTCCGTCAGGTCATAGTGACGACTCGTTAACTTACCCCTTGACGTCATGCTAGCGCATAAAGCCTCGGCATACCTTCTTGAACTTGTAGATCAGAACGCAATCAAACCTAGCACATCCAAGGAACTCGACAGGATATACGCGGACACCTCCCCAGCTCCACCCCCCGGGAAGCCTGCGACACCCACAGCTTCAAACGACCCCAATGCCGACCCGGCCGTCACTTTATTGCTCTCAAACCCGACTGCGACAATACCAAGGATACTGAATGCTTATGCTTTGCCAAAAGAAGCTGAGCGTTCCTTCCTCCGTGCCGTAGAGCAAGCTCGGATTAGGAGTGAAGCGGATGGTGATATGGATGACGACTGAGGCAGAAGTAGACACGGTGGGTTCATGATTCATAAAGTACGTAGTAGGGGCGTTGATGTCGATTATTCCCGTCTAAACCAGTAGCTTTTTGATTATGTATAGGCTATTACTCAGCCGACCATACATACACATACAGTACACTAAATTCAGCAGCCTATACTGAAAGGATGGATTTGTCTGATTCTCGCGCCTGGCCAGCGAGGTCATGACACAGAGTGCCGTTCACAGAGCTCAGGCTCAGATATTTGTCGCAGTTTGGCAAGGTGGATTTCAACTTGTCAGCCGACTCACGTAGTAAATTATAAATTCGAACCATCGCCTTGCGAGTGTCGACTCAGAGTGTCTATGCAGGCATACCTCTTGCTAGTTCTATTTTCAAAACGCTGTTAATGTCATATGGCTGCACCGTTCAAACTGGCTATAATAGGTGGCGGCCCATCCGCATTCTATGCCGCATCTCGCGTGCTCGCCAAGCTCCCAGCAGACCTCAAGAATGCACACGTCCATGTATACGACAGGCTTTGGACACCTCATGGGCTCGTCAGATATGGTGTTGCGCCTGACCATCCCGAAGTCAAAGTGAGTAGAATTTTGAATGAACGTCAATGCAATGGAACACTGCTGCCGGGTCGGTGGTGTGTAAATTGATCCTTGCGCACTCGGCAGAATTGCACGAACAAGTTCGACGTTACAGCTCTGGATCTGAGGTTTAGATTCTTTGGAAATGTGCAAATAGTGCCGACCGACGCCCCGTCAGTCGACTTGCAATCCAAAACCTCGATGCTGCCACGACCGATACATCTCCCTTTGCCATCGCTAGCCAAGCACTATACCCATCTCTTGCTCGCATATGGGTCTTCTACTCCCATTGTTCCTACCCTCTCGTCGGACTCGATACAGCCTATATCTGCACTAGATTTCGTACATTGGTACACCGCGCACCCCAACCCTCACACGAAGACCGGAATACCTCTCGATCGTCTTACAAGCGCGAAACATATCACTATTATAGGGCACGGCAACGTAGCACTCGATGTCGCTCGCATGATTCTCTCCTCACCTTCACGGCTGGCGACATACGACGTCCCCCAAAGCGTTTTAGAGGTCTTGAACCGGATACAAGTCCAGCACGTCTCTGTCGTTGGACGACGTGCCCCGGCTCAAGTCTCCTTCACGGCGAAAGAAGTCCGCGAGATGATGAACCTCGAAGGGGTCGGCATGAAACCTATCGATCCCGAGCTCTTCATACTTGGTGCCGAAGGGCTGTCAAGGCAGCAATCTCGTCTGATGGACCTCATGCGCAAGGGCTCATCGACGCCCGTATCATCTGCGGCTCGTACATGGTCACTTGATTTCCTTCGCTCGCCTCTGACCATATCCCCTACGGGTATCACGTACGCTGCCAATTCGCTGTCTCCGTCGCTCTCCGCAGTACCCACTTCCGAGGTAGTAACGGCTCCAACGGATCTCGTGATTGCATCTGTCGGGTATCGTTCCCCACCGATCCATCCTGCATGGCACGATGCACGCCTCGGGAGAGTCAGGCATGTTGACGGGCAGGTTGTACGGGAAGATGGTACGGCAGTGCGTGGGGTGTATGCGAGCGGATGGGCGGCGAACGGGGCACGGGGAGTTTTGGCGAGTACAATGTGGAACGCGTACGCTGTGGCGGAAAAGATTGTCGAAGATGCTACTGCAAACGTAGTACCGAGCGCGCGAGACACCACAGATGTGCACACTGAGGACCGAATAGTCTTGAAGGGTGAACCTGGGCTGCCTGAAGCCGTGTCCGAGGCTAGCAACGTGGTGGTGACCTACCCAGAGTGGAAGCGTATTGACGCAGAGGAGGTTAGGAGGGGAGAAGAAGTGGTCAAAGAAAGAGAAAGAATGCCATGGGAGGATGTAGTGGATTTTTTGGATAAAGCCTGACCTCATTTATCAGAGAAGCGCTTGAGATGCAAATGATCAGACCCCACTATTTCGTTTTGAATTTGCCAACGTAAGCGAAGCGCCTACGGCCAAACTTGTGCAGCACTCGTTCATGACCATCTTGTTGACCTCTCCGCACTGTTGCTGAAGCCTGACTAGGCCACTAATTTTTTTCGGGGTTTAATATCGGCCTTCGTGACTCGGACTGTCGCTACTCAGATGATGCATCAGTCTGATATACGGGAGATTGGTGAAATTGAGGCTGTTGTAAATGGGGTGGGGTCTTCACGACCAGAGAGTGGCAAGAAACGGTAAGGTTGTTCTCGTTGGGTATGAAAGTATTAGTAAATCACCTTGTGCAAAGTGCTCGCGAAGACGATCGTTCTACCAGTGGCGGACGCCGTGTCAATCCATTCACTAGTGGTGGCAGTGGTAGCCCGTACACAGGCATGGGGAAAAGTGACTTGCATAGCTCAAATCGCTCCAAGCCTAAAGGAGTTGATTTCGGACCATCTTCAGGCCTCTCTCCTAGCGTATCAACAAATTATTCGCGAAATAACAGTCTGGCGTATTCTACGTTTCCTCATCGGTTCAATGGCCGCGGAGCCCTCTCGCCCGAAGAAAATCTTGCAAATGGTTCTTCTGTGTTTGAACAGGGAATGTCTACTCGTGTTGGTCAGTCAACCGTTTTGGATCTCCGAGGCGAGGCACTTACGTTCCAAATCCACAATATTGAAACCGTAGGCGGAACTCTACCCCAGAGAGTGGGCGATTCTCGTCCCTCGAATTCAAGTCTTTCCGCAGATATAGACCGGATAATGTCTGGAAACGATGAAGTTTGTCTAGCGGAGATGTTCAACAGCGCGGGACCGCCATCCCCGACTCATCAGGTCGACGCCGAGTTATCAAGGTCTACCACAAACGAACGCAGATCGAGTTCTGACGATCCCATCAACTTCATCTCGCAACCTAATCAACCTTCTTCTCGAGTTATCCAGCCCATAGTTATTGACGATGACGACGCCGACGACGATGTGGTTGAAGAAATAGTGGGACCAACCCATCCTGCGCCTGGAACCCCAACAGGGAAAACTCAGTTTCGAGAAGGCAATGTTCGGGAAAAGGTCCGAGAGGCGAGCTCGCGCAGCGCAGCGAAGCAGAATGCTCCAACTCAAGCAAAGTTGACGTCCTGGGCTGAAATGCGTGGCAGTATTTCTTCCGCAGCCAAGGCTTCCGAGACTGGACACAAACCTGGACCTTCGACCAAGGGAGAACTAATAACTCCGGGTTTCACTAGACCCGTGAACGCCGTACCTCCTGCCGCCGCCAAGCCTGCTGCTGCCGCTAGGTCTGCTGCCACTAAACACACCGCCAGGACCTCTATTGCTAAAAATATGAAACCTAAGGTACGATCTCGCCTTATGTTCCACGCAAATCTGACTCCTAACTTCATGTCAGCCCAATGGTGGTGGCCTCAGGATCGCTAGTAGGGGTGCCGAAGCGAAAAACCCTCTAACGTCCAAAGGTCCTAGTCGAAAGCAGCACGGGAATTCTTCTGTACCCCCTCCCAGCGATTTCGAAATCAATATCCAAGAGTGGCATTGTGGCGGCACCAAACATGGCGCCGGAAAGACCGGGCGAGACCAACACAAGTTTCGATGTAACTCCAACAATATGGTGTCTCTTGGTCCGGACAGGAGTGAATTACTCACACTAATGCGGCATGATTTTGAGGGATTTGAGGTCAGCCTGTCGTGTTGCTCTGGTATTAGCCCTATTAATATTTTAGTTGTAGGTCGCTGAATCCTCGGAACCAACTCCTGAAGAAGAAGCGTTTTTCCCAGCTTTAATTTTTACGGTCGGCCAAAAGAGTGCCAGTTCTCCACCCTGGCAGAGGTGTAAGTCAACTATCTACCCCACTCTTTTTCTGGGTAACTAAACTTTACCTAGTCTCAGGCGGAGATCCTACTCCACGGTTGATGGTCAAATTTGATGCATCGGATGGTATAGACGAAAGAAAATGGCGCCAATACGTGGATCACTTGGCCGGCTTCATTACTAAATCCACCATCAAGTCTGTCCCTTTCTTTCGCGCCAAGTTTCCCTCAACTAACCTACGAATCATAGACCCAAAGCAATGATAGAGTTATTCAAATTCCAACAAGCAGGAGCCAATACGCCCGCTCAACCGAACAAAAAGCGGCCTCGGCCAAAGCCGGCCAAAGCCCACCCAACGGACGATCTGGACACCATACCGCCAGAGGTCCCTCCAACCATGTCTGGGTATGTTGTCTCTTCGCGGCCTTTATTACGGTTCTGATTGCTATGTCCGTATCTAGGCCTTCCACGAGAACAAGAACTCGAACAGCAGTTGTTCCGCCGAAGGACGAATCTCAGCATACACCCCCGGTACAAACACCTCTCCAAGACCCCGATGAAATGTGCGCCGGAATGCTTACCATTGCTGCATTGTAAGCTAATCATTTGATTTCACGTAGCATGCTTGTGTACCCTCAGAGTGGGACCGGCGCTGTGAATATTAACCGGGCTGAATTGCTTCGTTTGGAACCAGGAGAATTTCTCAACGACACGCTCATCGAGCTTGGGCTCAAGTAAGACTATCTGGAAATAAGCTTTGGTTCTATTGATCACTGAATGCATATAGGCTATGGCTTAACGAATTACGCGCCAATCACCCTGGACTTGTGGACCAAATCCATGTGTTCAATTCGTTCTTTTTCAAAAAGCTCGATGCCGGTGGTCGGGGCAAGCGTTGTGATTACAACAGCGTTAAGAAATGGACGTCGAAAATCGATCTTTTCAAGAAAAAATTCATCATCGTCCCTATCAACGAGCAGTATGTACAAAAATTTCCGCCTTATTTGTTAATTTCCACTTATCTTAATCTGTTTCTAGCCTCCACTGGTACCTAGCTATCATTTGCTTTCCCGAGCATGTTTTACGTGCACCTGCTCCTGCTCCACAACCAGTTCAACCGACTCGGAAAACTCGCTCTAGTAATTCGGGTGTTACCAAAAGCGATGAACCACCGGCATCCCCAGAGAGTGACATGCTTAACGTCGAACAAAACTCGGTCGTGGATGTAGACGCTGGGTCTCCTTTAGAGCAGGGCCAAATGGAGGTCGACAACTACCTTGCCGATCGATCACAGAGCATGGTTTTGGAGGACGTTGAAATGGCCATACTTCCTCCTGAGGCCGATACTAACGTGGGTCCGGGGCCAGCCGCGTCTGCAGCGACACCGCCTGTGCTTGATATGACGGGCGACGATCTTGCTAGTGAAAATCAAGACAACGCTAATGCGTGAGTACTGTGTCTGTGCTCAGTTTGCGGGGCATAACTAAACCCTAAGTCTTGCACTTTCTACAGGCAAAAATGCTGGATCCTGATATTCGATTCGCTCAGGGGGAAGCACAGTCGCACAGTCCGAATTCTTCGGGAATACCTCCAAGCAGAAGCCGAAGAAAGACATGGGAAGCTAGTCGAAACCAAAGATTCTATACTTAGCGGCGGACTCGTCGAGGATAAGCATTTGCCCGTACGTCATTCAATCTAAAGATTCTCGATGGGTCTCTTATCGTCCCCAGGTCCCGGAACAACCAAATTGGTGTGATTGCGGCGTTTATTTGCTACATTATGTTGAGGAGTTTGTTGCAAACCCACTGGAACTTCTTACTCTGCCCGGTGTAAGTCTCTGTCTCTTTGGTATAGCCTTAGGTTTCCGTAGTGACGACATTCGTCATGATACTAGCTAAAACGCAAAGCATCGCCCGAGGAAACCGCACGATATGACAAACTCTGGCAGACAGGAAAAGTAGTCGAAAAACGGGAAGCCTTCAGGGACCAAGTTAATAAACTCTCGGAGGAATGGCGGCAGTCCAAGTCAAAAGGGCAAGATGGGCCGTCCATAACTGAGGAACCTACGTCCGACGTGCGTCGCGCTTCCCCGTTACCGAATGCGGGCGGAGAGCTATCTGTAATCGAAATCGATCCCCCGAGCACCAAGACACCTACGAAAGAACCAGCTACCCCTACCCCAGCACGAGGGCCCCTTAGAAGCGGAACGCTACCACTTTTGCCCACCGACATAGGACTATCCTCACCGCATAATCACGAGTTACATCCACTCCCGGACCAGGACCAGGAAGTGAATATCATAGACACTCCTAGCCCAAGCAACGATACCAGAGCCTCCGAAGACCGGTCCTCTATCTCTGGTCACAAACGTACTAGGCGAAGCTCCAAGGGTGGCCAGCGTCATACTAATCCTTCATGGGGTAAAGGACCGCGAGCTTCTAGTCTCTCTCCCGAGCTTTAACCCTCCTATTTAACTTCAAACGCTTATTGTCTTATTCTCACTTATTCGCGGGCCAAGCAGGTGTAATTTTTAGTTCTTACTTATATTCCAGCCATACATATATACCTCAAACGTCCGCAGTGGCAGCGTTATAAAAGTGGATCGTTTGGTCAGCACATCCCGCTGGTGTGTTGTACGCGTACGGACCTGAGGCCGGGATGGTCAGAACACAATGAACGAGTATCGCACTGTTGATCCTCTTACCAAGGTTAGCATAAAGAACCTGTCCTTCTACAGAGTCCGTGCAGGCTAGCCATGCTGCATTGTTTGGCCGGGTGATCCCATCAACAGTCCTGTCGATTATATGGTTTTCAGTACGCGCATATAGTCGGAAGTGCAATTGGTGCACGCACCAGGTCAATGCATCACCGCTGAATACAAAGGTTCCGTTTGTAGCACTGCTAGTTTGCCACGAAACCTTGAGTTTCATGACGGTGCTGTCCTTGCGAGGTTCGACCCAGGCATACAGGAGTGCCCCACTCGGCGTGATCTGCGTGAGCTTGCCGTTCGTCACGGCAAACTGACCTACATTACCGTAAGGCTCGCTTAAGCCTCATACAAAGGCGGTACGCGGAAACACGAACCAGCAGTGGATGCATCAGCCAAAACGGCGTCGGTCGCAGTACCTGGCTTGTAAGACTGCAAATACTTGTGGAAGTTTGGAGCAGCGACGGCACGAATCCAGAGGTAATTCTGATAGAGTTGGTTGTTAGCACTTCTGAAATATACGCTTCTGGTATGATTAACTTACTGGCAAGAGAGTAGGTCCAACAGTTCCGCCACCTGTAATCGTAGTACTAGGCCTGGTACTGGTCACACCTGAGATGGGCTTGGATGTGGTCGAAGTGCGAGGGGGTGTGGTGGTGGTCGGGGCCGTTCCTGGAAGGCACTGATAGTAGTAATCTATATGTCTATCCTGTCAGCGCTGCGGGCACAACAGGGAATATGCTAGTTACCATTTATTTTGGTGCAAACTGAGCCAGAAACGCAGGTAGTCGCACCACTCCATCCGATTCCACCGCACTATAGACACATGACAACATTCAGCGTGTCTCATGAACCAAGTAAGGTGGCATACGCACCTGGCCGTACAGAGGCGATTGAGCGAGGGCACTAGAAACAAGGAAACTAGCAGCTAGAATAATCTTTCCAAGCATATTGTCAGTGAGCAATCGAGGGTGCCAAGCGACACGAGCCCAACAGTTCTTTTTATACCACACCAACGTTCACTCTCGCGGCAATACTCTGGTTTCTAGGCTATATACCGGTTCTACTCCAGTCAATCCGAACCTTAGTTTCACCGAAGAATTTCGCAATGAGGAAATCTCGGTGCTCGAGTACGGCGGCTGAATAGCGGGAATAGACATGAGGGCACGTGCTAAATATGTCACCGACAAACCTCGCAGTCCTAGCCGATATAGCGCGTGCACCCATGACCGTGCAGAGAGGATTCATTTGTTACTATATTGTGTCACCTGCTAACATACGCTTGTCCAGTGCCCGGGCTAGCTCCGCTGCACGAAGCTCACAGTCCTGGATTAAGCTAAAGCTTAGGTAGGTTCTTACGCGAGGAGTCGGCAACCTCACTTGCCTTTATTAACGACGTCAGGAATGCAGGATTAAAGTCCACAGGTGAGTTTAGCCAGGAGCTTAGTAGTAAAGGCGTTTGCGAAGACCCGATTTTCGGATCTGGGCACGAGAAAACGAGCGAGATGCGGCTCGGAACGCTGAGTTCTTCTGATGTGGTTGCGTCGAGAAAGTGTATCGGCGGAAGCTACCAAGGATATTTTTAGGAAGCACGACAGACAAAGACGTGTTACTTTACCATATTACAAGTAACACAAATAGGCAAACTTTCTCTCTCGGCAAGTGGCTCGCCATCGTCCCAGTAATCTGGCAATTCAAAGTCGCCTGCGCCCGTCTTCCCGCCAGCTAGACGTTATGGGTGAGCGTTGAGAACGAAATGCCAAACCTAGACGTACCGGTTTGATGCCTTGTCTTGACCGCGCTTGCGAACGCATCCCCTTTGTGGGTGCGATCCGAGTCACGAGCACGAAACGACACCGGATTAGTGCTGAAGCAACGGAGTCAGGTTGTTTGGCTAACCGCTAACGCCCCATTTACTCACCGTGGGATGCGAAGGTCCCAGAGGGCACCTCGTATAGACATCCAAATTACATCGGCTAGGTTTCCATCGTCCGATATAACCAGAGAATCGATGTGCACAAGCCAAGACTTGTGCCCCGGGACGATCGTGAACTGAGCGTTAGGGGTGATGAATGGAACGAGAGCAGCTGTACATTGGTTGGAGAGCTCAATCGAAAGGTCGTCGATTGCTTGACCAGAAAGGCGCGGGTGAGACCCGGGCGTACTTCAAAAGGTACCGGACTCTCAGTTTGCTAACAAGCCAACTAGGGACATGGAAAACACGCACCAGGTCACAGCGACCTCAATCCGCCCTCCGTCTTTACCATCTGCCCCCGCATATCTTGTTCCGTTCTTTTCAACTTCGAGTTTAACTCCCGTCCAAACCTCTGTTTCTCCAACACGTGCGCGAGCGCTGCCATTGGTGGTAGGTGTTACCCCAAGTTCAAGGTTGATGGGTCGGTAGGCCAACGTTGCCCGGCCATCCCCTCTCAGTTGACTAGAATCGGATGAAGTTCCAAGAAGTGAGGTGCGTATATATGATGCTTCCGCTTTTGAAAGCATGGTTGGATGGTAAGGAATCACGGTGGCTATGCAGATGTTCTTGTAAATCCATCAAATCTAATCTTTGACTGTCGGATTGACAGCCGTGGATAAGTTGATAAGGCCGCCTGGCGAAATGGTATCGCGTCTGACTACGATACGTATTGATCAGGAGATTGCAGGTTCGAGCCCTGCGGTGGTCAGTTTTTGCTAGTTGCAACGGACAGTTCCCAATTTTGGAGTTCTGTGAATCAGGCAGAGTACCGCTGCGTTTAGAGTCAGCGACGTATCACCTTTCCTCGGTCACTTACGAGTAGTTTGTGAACCCAGTAGAACGCAAAGAACCCAATTCAGCGCGTGCGAGTGGATAATCCGCCGTCTAAAGTTCAAATCAACGTGGTATCGCCAGCCATGTTAGCTATTTGGTTTGTCGCTTGCTTTTTGTGGTGCCTTTTGATCGTGTAATTTCCTGGGCGAATGCTTACCGGTGATATCCGCAGGGCTGATTGAAAACAGAAAGGTATACCAAGTGTTCAATGAAAATACCTTGACGCGAGTTCCCGAACCTTTGGCCACCGCGTATAACTAAACTTTATGCATCCGTTCCATCATTCCCCTCGAAAACAGATCGTCGACCGTCCTCGAGGCGACGAACGGCGATTGAGAGTAGAACTGGCGAAAACGCAAGTGAGACGATGTTGCCGACTTGATGTGCTCCATGCGAGACGTGGGTGCTGTTTAGTGTATTAGTATGAATTATGTACAGTCTCGCGCCTTGAAACCCGGTTGTGATGCCCGTTGTTAGCTATAGGTAACGCCACACTTTCGGGCGGTATTTTCAGTTTCGTAGTTCGAGTGTAGGCACGTTATCCTGGACAGAAGTTTGAGCACGTAGCCCGCTATCCTTGTCGCGCTCTCTTGCCCAACACGCAAATCCGTTTTCTCATCAACATGCCGAGATTGGCCTGAATTCTGGTGCACCCCCGCGCGGCAGTCGTTCACTGTAGAGTGCTACAAGGATACAAGGTCCAACCGCGCATATATAAAGAGGTTCACGAAGACAAGACAAGACAAGAAAGCAGCAATGCGGGTCCAAGCGGGGTAAACGAGAGAAGAGGCGCGTGTTGACCAAGTGGCGCGAACAAAAAGCGCGGCTAGGCCCATTTCGAGCAGTCGACCGTGACTTTGACCTGCGGGCCCAAGCAGACTGTGTCAAAACAAGCAGTCACACGCACTCGATTAGGTATATATACCCTCGCTCCGTGGCTACAGCTGAGCATACTAGTGTACTCGCTACCGTCTACTACCATCATCGTCACTACGTACCCGCGCCTATGAGCTCTCCTGAAACGTCACTTACGCCGAACCCAAGCCGCTCCCGAGGCGGCCAGCCTACCCCCCACCCCAAGATGTCTATGTCTCAATTGCCGCCGGAAGTCTGGACTATGATAATCGGTTTCTCGTCGCCTGGAGCTCGCGCAAATATAGCACAGTTGAACAGCTGGTTTTACAACGGATTTGGAAAGACGCTATACCAGGATATCCACATACACCGCGCCATCCAGCTGTTCCAGCTATTCCTGTGCCCGAAAGCTGCTCTCAATCTGGCAGAAACTCGGAAGCTTACGATTAACCGCCTCATACTCTGGGAAACTGGCTGGCACCGTAGCACACACGGTTGGCTCGATGGGCCTGCTGATGTTCTTGGTCGCCTACTACAAATGACCAGTTCACTTCACGAATTTCGGATTGAAGAACGTTCTCCCAGTAGAATTCCGCTCTCAGACTTGGGACCCGAGCGTCTGTTCACGTCCGAAATAAATCGACGAGCGTCGGATCCGTCGTTCCTTCCGCACCTCGCTAGGATTCAGTCTCCCATGATTTGGTCCTGCATGCCGCTATTTCGAGGGCGCCCAATCGAATACTTGTCGGACATGAATCAAGAATCCGCTCTCACAGTAAACCGACCGGCAACCCGTTTCCATCCAGCCGGCGTCTCCCCCACGCGCGTCTCCGTCAACATCACAGTGTCCCGGATTTTGGGGGGTTTTAAGTGTGCCCACGAGGTTGCAACAACCTTTCGGGATGTTTCACTTCAAGGCATAACCGTCAAACACCTGAGAGTCGTCGTGGTCGAATTGGTTGTGAGCTCCGTCACACCACCAGTGGATTTACCAGCTTGGGTCAAGGCAATGACTTCAAAGAACGGCCACGAAGATCTCGAGTCTCTCTGCATCATTTTCGACACACCGTGCCCGAGAAAGCCCATGGATGTTCAGCTACAAACCTTGAACCAGGCTGTAGATCGAATGCCTAATCTCACCTACGCTATTCTGGGGTCCACGGATGTTGAATGGCGAAGGCATTTAGAAGAACAGTCTGAATCACCATCCAGGGTACCCGATTGGACGCCTCGTCCCCGCCATTCTGACCCAGACGTGCTCAGTTGGTGGCTCGAAACGTTGCAGCCCTGCGATGCAGTAAAGGCGAGGAAAGGAGATCTCGAGGGAGTTGGTCAGTTACGGGACTATATGCTCGCACGATGGGACGAGGCGCTGGTCCCATCCATCGAAGAGCTTCGAACGGGCTTGTTGGAGATGACTTCGAGTTCCGTTCAAGGGTAAAGCGAGGTCCGTACTCGCTGTGGTGGTATCTTGGCCCGGCGGGTGAAGCACTATGAATGTATTTGTTATGATGTTTTAGCTAGGATGTCTCTTTGTTGTTTAGAGCTCATTGTTTCCCAACGTGGACATTGTGTAGTCGTTTATGCGCCGTGTAGCCCGCTAGCTTATATTTTATCACGTCCAACTCGAACACTCTGGTTGAAAATCGCGAGTATATGCATGTTGAATAAATGGCCAGCGCATATGCGGCATATATGCGCATACTTCGGTTGGAAACTCGGCCCGGCTTCATTTTACTACTGTTCTATTTATTGCACATATCTGAGCCATATACAAAGAGCGCGCGCGTGTATTGCTGCTCGACCATATAAGTATCACGCTCGGTAGTTCCTAGGCACCTGTTGCGCAAGAGCACTCCGGCGGACGGCAAACGAGTGGTAACCGAAAAGGACAATAAAAAATGTAAAGCACTCGCTTTGTATAAAGCTGGTTCCAATTTCACAGTTGGAACATGGTCGGATTATCCCAGAGCTTGAACTCGTAGCTCACTGTCTTTTGTCATGCGCTCTCCGACCCAAGGCGCAGAATCTTTCCTCAAAGTATTGACGTAGGCCCGAGTTGGTTGTTTAAAGAGCGCTACCAGGACACAAGGTCTAACCACGCATATATAAGGAGGACCGGGAAGACAAGACCAGGAAGCAACAATGTGGGCCCGAGGGCAGCAAGCGAGGGGGGAGAACTCAGAAAACAGAGAACAGGCGCCAAGTATTGGACCGGTGGCGGGAACAAAAG
>WSTG01000839.1:0-13364 GCA_019616325.1 Ceratobasidium sp. 394
TATCTAACTTGCTTGATTTTTTGTGGTGCCAACAAGTTAATAAGGCCCCATTTTAAGAATCCCATCAGACTGAGAAGAACTACAACGCCAGAATTCACCTAAAGCCCGTTCCGATCTCAGTAAACGTAAATAAGCTCATGTTTCAACGCGAGAAGCACGTGTGGCGGCAAACAAACCTAGGCAGCTCCATCATGCGCCTTATTGTTCGTAAATGCCATGCGAATGATTCGGCCTGTACATAGAGTCTAGACCGGTGCGGGAGCGTCAATGCCCCACATAACCGCATCAAGCATCTGGCCAGCTTGAGAATTGGTCGGTACGCCAGCGGTGGGCTCGGGATAGCTGAAACTCGGGCTGAATTCAATCGGATCTAAACGGGTTGACGAGCGCACTCACGCTTGGGGGGCTAGTCTTTGGTCTTGCTCCTGTAAGCGGGCCTCGAGTTGGCTTGCGCGCATATCTGCGTAGCGCCATGTTTGACCGATTGTACGTAGGTCTGTGATACATTTCAGGACACCATCTCGAGCGTCGGTGCACTGCAATACAACGCTTTCTCGATGCCATTTGAGCAATAGCAAGCTCCCGGCTGCAAATACAACCTAAAAAATCACTTAAACTGATTCCTAACTACGAGAGCTTGGCAGATCCTACCTGTACCATTTGACGAGGGTAGAAACGAAGTCCGTACGACCGACTGTAAAATTCCATTAAAAGTGTGATCTTGGATGCTGCTTGATCGCATAGCATGTCAGATGAGTCGCCGAATGGTCGCGATACGGTGTCAAGCGGGCTGTCTCGAGTCACGGCAGACAAATAGAAAGGTTGATGAAGTTGGAGCACGAGCCACCAGTATAAGAGGTTGATCGTGATGATGTGTGGAAGTGGCGTCGAAAAGGGATGATCAGGAATCAAAAGCCCAGCAGGAAGGTTGTTGAGCCAAGCCTGTAGCTTTGAACTATCAATAACATTATGTTAGCGCATCCATAACGATTCAATACGGGTCCACATGCTGTATATCAAGCGCCTGGTTGTCCTCGACAATTCCGGATGGGTTTTGATGACCAGACGAGATGAAATCGTTAATCGACGAGTTCATCCTCGAATGAATCAAAGACTCTGCGATAAGCATAAGCTTATAAGAAAACACCTGCGTCAAGCCGTTAGACTGGTCCGGTTCAAATGCTCCGGCCGAGCCGGCGGTATAAGCATACGGACAGCAGTCAACGAAAGTTAGTTTGGAGCTAAAGTCTGCAGCTCGTAGGTCGCAATCTGTATTCATATCCAAGGCCTGTTTGCGTGATTAGGCTGATTCTCAAAGCGGGGCAAGATTACGGTACCATGAGTTTGTCTGGATGTATCCACCGGTAGGTTAGCGGGTGTCAAATATTAATTCGTTGCAGGCGCACCTTGGGAATATATCGACCTGAAGCACCAATCTGATATCACAGCTAAATGAAGCTGATCAGGTCTCGAAAGTTCCGCTCCGCCAAGGCCAACTGAAAATGGCTTGTTAATCGGCCTGTCGATCCGTGACTACTGACTCACTAGCGCGGGCAGCACGAATGCTCACCCCTAAAAGCGTACGATATGAACGTCCAAGCCAAGAAAAACAGAAATTGAAACGTACCCAGGTACATGTATCCTCGCTCTCTTTCTCCGAGCGAACAGTGATATTCTGAAAGCACCGCGAGTGCTTGAACGAGGGCCAAGCATGGCTTGTGGACATCATCGTGTAAAAATTGCTTTGCTCTTGTTGCAAACTTTTCTCGCGTGCTATGTTGCCTTATCAAGGGGTTGTCGGAAAGCACCGTGGCAAACGCAAGCAGCGAGCAATGAAGCATTGGAGAATAATGCTCGGTTACGGGGGGACTTGTTGGGTGAGCTAGGGCACGGAGCATGTCATGCAAAAAGAGTTGAGGGACAACGTTCATCGGCCAGCAGCTCGAGTACTTGAAGTACAGATCGAGAAGCGTGTCGTGCTCGAAACGGGTGAACTGTATGTCTAGTACGGGGAGGTGACGGCTCCAGTCACACATGAAACTCTGCCGAACGGTTGCAGATTGGTCGTCAAACGGGATTGAGAGGTCCATGCTGAATATGAACCGATAAGTGTTGAGAGGCTGGTTAGCAGCATCGGTTCCAATAGCAAGAGCGCGCTCAGTCAAGGCTAGCCGTGGAGACTTTGTGGGATGGGGCAATGCTGGTGCGGCCTGGCCGAGGGAGGCATGATGAATGAAAAGGAATATGATCTTGAGGCGACTTACGATATGCCGGAAATCGCTCGGAACAGGGACCCCGGTCCTTCGTGTCGCCGATGGACCTGCTTCCCGATCGTCTGTCTCCTTCCCCAAGTGCATTTCAGCTATTCTATCCTCTAGAGCTCGTGCCTTGACGCGGAGCGCTTCGACGAGTTGCTTTGTAGGTGGGCGATAGACTTCATCCTCGCCCCACGAGCACTTTTTGTTTATGTTAGTAATGATATATGCATGTGGGATAACCCCAACCTCATGCCCCTGGCAGAAGTCCGAATGAGACACGGCCCGGGGGAAGAATGAAATACGTACATAAAAAGAACAAGAACCACAAACCGGGAGTGCCCCATCACACTTGCATCGTCGACGGCGGCACTCATTGCAGGCTCGGCGGGTGTAATGTCCTCGTTTGTGCGCGCCGGGATACATGGTGGTAGTCCAGGGCACGAGCAGTGGTGCCTACATGTACACCCGTGTCGTTATATATGACGCATCTTCGTCTCCGTAGGACTCCCAATGACATTCTAAGCTGGTGTTCCTCGGTACGATGACGTATAGCAGTCACGTGGTTTTAGGCAAGCTCGTAGCCAGCGTTGCGACATCTAAAACACCCCAACTTAACATTGATGTCAGGATGTATGCGCGGATAATCGACAGCAAAAGCTTGGGTTTATGCATCATCAGAGGTTGAGCCAATTTACTTCAGCTGTATGCATATATAATGATTAAACAAGTGAAAGAGCCAAGAGTGACGCAAAACCTGCCGGGTCTAGTTCTTCGAGGCATATTGTGAACATCAGATTCGTGCTAAAGTGGACAGATGTGCAGGCTGCACGTGACGTGAACCTGACATCCTCAATCAGCGAACGAGAACGGGCCAGATAGGCCACAAGAAGGTGAAAGAAGATCAGAGTGTGGGTTTATGTAGAGTTTAACAGCCCTCATGCGGTTATATTTTACATGCGTGTGGTACGAGATCGCGTTTGGTCAATGTCGTGTGGCTAAGCTTTGATTTACTTGTGTTTTGGTCGTGTTTGGGCTCAATCTCTCGTAACTCTGGGATTCAAGCTTAGGGTACCTTTATCTCCAAGCTGAGCGCATGAAAACCCGTAAATTCTATATAAGTTTGCTTCTTCGACTTTTCTTTCATTTTTAGCTGGCCTATCTGGCCCGCTCTCGTTCGCCGATTGAGGATTTTGGGACCACGTCACATGCAAGTTGCATGGCCAAATCTGCATGCCGTCTGCGCCATCTGCTTCACGGTTATGTCTTTGAACACGCCTGCCTTTGCTCTTCTGCTATTTATGCTATACCTCAGTCATCGACTTAATCCACCTCTAGCGCGATATGAGCTATCCTGACACGCTAGAGTAGGCCAATCTGGAAGTTGTAACATCCCGCTCGCCTGCCGTTTCGGTAGTCGAGCTAACATGCGCTCACTCTCGCGATGCTCTTGCGATATTTGGCTATGTCGCAGGGTGTTAACGTCCGAACCTGAGCGGGTTACATAATCCCGGAATGATCCCGATAGGTCCGGTGCCTTGACTCAAGTAGCCGATATTTGCTGGTCGTGTGCCCCAAAATCTCGCCTAGGATGGACTTTTCACTGGCCCGCTGGTCTCGTCATTCCTCTAGCCTACATATATAACTTCTAACTCCGCAAACGCCAAGGGACCAACATGAAGTACGGAAAGACGTATTCAGCTCTGCTGTCAACTTCATCTTGGCCCCAGGAATGGCGCGATATCGCACTTGATTATAGCGCGGTATGCTGAACATTTGTTGCCATGCTTTCACCAACGCTAACGCATCAGGTTGTCTAGCTGAAGAAACTCCTGAACAAAGTGGTCGAGGAGCTGGCAGCTCAAGGCCTCAATCCTATAGTGCTCAACGAGCTCCTAGATGCAGAACGAGAATACGAGGAGCATGGAGCTCATTTATTGTCCCCCCCGGATGAGACTGAACCAACCTCTTCCACGGGCCAACATCATATCGTATCGCACAGGTCGCGTGCTCAATACGAGTTTACTTGTGGGTGGAAATTCTTTTCATGGTTATCATGGCGCTCTGTCTAACTCGCCCGTTTCGGTAGCCGACAAGGAACATATCACCCCTCAACTTCGACTATGGCTTCACTCTCAATCTGACGGTTCTCCGCCAGTTTTGACTCCACCCATCTCCCGACTGCAAGCTGAACGAGTGTCCCAAACACTATCCTCTACCCACTTATCCGAGGAGGGCTCTTCCACCATGTCTACCGGAAGGAATGAAGAGAATCGTGAGACGGAATCGACGACGGTTCTGATGTCCTCTTCGGTTGACTTGGCGGGCACTTCAAACCCGTTGTATGTGCTGAAGAACGAGTACGACCGAACAACTCACGAGACGGGTTGGATCGAGGAAGTAGGAGATGATGTGGACGAGGCGCATCGAGACAGCAGCGAACTGGTACCTTCCGTATCCTTGCCCCCTCATACACCGCATGGGCCATTTTTGGAGTAAGTTTGACACACCTATTTTGTCATTATGATGGAACGGTTTTTAATCACTCGATTATAGATCATCCGATGATCATGATACTCAAGAAGTCATTATACCCCTTACGGCCGATACCGCTTTCCATCGTCTATTAGCGAGCGCACTTTCTGCGCTCGCCTCACTCCAAGCCCGGACCCAAACTCAACTCTCAGATCAAATAATCGCGCTTGCAGACACCATCTCGTCATGTTCAGGCCCTCCGACTCGTTCACGCCAGTCGGACCTCTATGCTTGGAGGGAAATATTTCAGCTCTGGGTCGAGTGCCAGATTTACCGAGGTGGCGCGACAGAGCGGGAGAGGGCTAGTGGACAGGGTGGGATTAGAAGTGTGGCCGAGGCGGAGAAGAGGCTGGGGATGTTTGCGAGTGAGGTTGTAAAGAGGGGGTTGGGGGACCGGAGGACGCTGAAGAGCGCAAAGAGCCGGGAGGCGCTAGAGACTTTTTTGAATCTGAACGTACACATATTGGATCTTAAGAAGGCAAGTCTAGTCTACTGGCTATCATCAATGATACACTGATTATGTTTTATGTTATATTTAGTTCCAGCTCGCAAACGCCGAGGCAGCACGCAAAATCCTCAAAAAACACCAGAAGCGCACTGCTCTTCCGAGCGCCACCTCCCTCTCGGTCCTCCCCATCTCCCAAAGCGGCGCAGGCGACCTCCCCCAGATGCTCATCACCACGCTCACCGAAACCCTTCTTCCGATCTTGCCTGGTTTGGACGACTATTCATGTTTGATTTGCACGAGTATCGCATTCAAGCCAATCCGGTTGTCGTGCGGACATTTGTTCTGCGTTCGCTGCTTGGTGAAGATGCAGAAACGCGGTCAGGCGGAGTGTCCGTTGTGTAGGGCGCCTTGTGTGTTGCTTGCGAATCGGGGTAAGCATATTTGTTCTATTTTTATATGTGGTTACTGATTGGGCGAGTGCCGCAGAGAATCTCGATATTGGGTTGATGAATTTTATGAAGGATTGGTTTCCAATTGAGACAAAGGAGAAGGCTAAGTCGAATGAACGCGAGTCTGCCGAGGAGCAACTAATGGAGATGGGTATGAGTCCCGGTTGTATGGTCATGTAAGGGTGCTCCTGCGGGTTGAAAGTTGTATTTTGCCCGAAGGGTCAGGAGCTGGATACCTTGGTACGTTTGGACATTTATCCTGTAATACCATTGCTAACATCCAGTATTGACAGATAATATGGATAGATACATACCATAATGGCAATTATTGCCGACGTCCTTCTTGCTGACCTGATCTCGGCCAACGGCTAGCCATTCTTATCTGAGAACGCCTTGGCCTTGCCGAAAACGTGCATTATTCAATATCCTAGGTGCTTCTTGGACAACCGCAACATGGTGGTCGAATGCGAGACATGCGGCGCACGTTCGTGCAACGCATGGTAAAACACTCAACCCGGCCTTCGATCTACAGCTTGCTGCGCGCCGAGCACCAGTCGGCTCTATCTTTGGCATCCATACTCAGTTCGATTTCCGCTTGCGCTTGTGCGCACATGCCAAGAAGTTTGTCGATGGAGCGGACCTCGCGGCGTCGCTACGGGGCGTGTTGGGTATAAAAGTGGAGGGTCGATAGGAGTGAAGGGTATCAACTATAACAACTGGATCTTATCTACTTGCCAACATGTGGGGGTTCCAGACTCTTGCTACCGTCCTCGTCGTCGCTAGTGGGTTTGCAGCTGCGCTGCCTACCTCGGATGCGACGGTCCCCCAGGTATTCAAGCGCACAATTACTGCTGCTACCGGGTCAAACTGCAATGGTGCGCATATATATCATTGATCATCGATAGGTTATCAATCTCGACTTGACGAATGCACAGGGTACACGTTTACCGCCGCCCAGGTGTCCTCCGCCGCTCAAGCGTCGCTGAGCCATGTCTTGGCTGGGACGACCGTTGGCACCAACAAGTACCCGCACGTCCTCGACAACCGCGAGGGTTTCACCTATCCTTCTGGCTGCACCGTCACGCGCTATGAGTTCCCTATCTTCAAGGATCATGTTTACACTGGTGGGGACCCGAGCGTTGACCGTGTCATCATTGGCCATGTCTCTGGTTCGAGTGCTTACTCGTGCGGTACGTTTTGATGTTGCTGGGCGTTGGGTAATGGGATACGCTGATGAAGAGGGTGTCTTTCAGGTGTTTTGACTTACCAAGGTGCGAGTGGGAACAACTTCCTTCAGTGCAGCAATACATAAATATCCGCGTTCGTTCGATTGTTTCTTTTGTATATTTCGGGCAATTAAAAGGGCGATGAACCACCCAGTTTCATCCATTCAATGAGGCAGACTGCAGTTAAAGTAGCACGACCCTTGGCGAGGGGGTACTATGAAGTTACCCTGCGATAACGTTCCTGAAGAAAGTCACTGGTGCCATAGACATCCTTGGTTCAGAAGTGGCCGTCAGCCCAATATATACGAGTCGAGAACAAACCGATTACCTCGTAGGCTTTCTTCCCAATAGAGTCGTCCAAGTTTGCACGAGCGGCAACCTGTCGCTCACCGTGAGATAAACAGCTTTGTGACTACCTCCACTTAAACCTACCCAGCCGTGATGCATATCCGAATACACCTTGTAAACATTCTTTGACGCAAAAGATTTGGTCGAGATAGCCTTGATTATCTTCTCGTACTTCAGATAAGTACCCTTGGCAAGTGTTATTTATCAAATATAAATGCATACACCCACCTCTTCCAATGGCTCATCTTTGGACGGGAAGAGCGCAAGTGGAACTTCCAGGTTCTCTGCATCTTTCACATCAAGCATCCTGAACACGAGTACATCAACAAATGCAGACGAATCAGGCGTTAACGTACGCTGGGTGGATGGCGACGGCTGCATCGGTTTTCCCGGTAGTTACTCCCAAGGTAGTGAGTTTTCCTCCCTACACAAAGGTAAGTTATCTGCTGCTTCAAGCGCGGGAGGAACACTCACCCAGCAGAACCCAATAGGGCCAACGAATTTAAAACCTTCTGCGTGTAGCTGGTCTGCCAGAGCCGTCATCTGAGGGAGGCGAGCCGCCCAGTTTCCAGCGTTCCCAAAGGACGCTTGAAGCTCCTTGCCCTCCTCCTCTGACATGGATAACCGGTTAGTGTACGGTCAGCTCGCTTTTTAGATAACATAAATTTCTCACCATTTTTGGGAGGGAACTTGTTATGGTCGTGGGGTTTCCCATTGAAGAAATCTGGATAAACAACGAAGGCGTCCAGGCTGGAACGTTGGGACCCGCCGCCATGAGCATCACGTCTTCCGAGAGCGAATACACAGCACACCTACGTCTCATCAAGGATATCCGCTCCTTGGATAGTTTGGGGGTAATACCCAAAGATATCGTAGACTCCAATGATAGCCTTTCCTGCTTGCACTCAGTACACACCCGGGTGGGAACGGGATAAATACGTACCGGTGCCCGTCTTCCCAACAATATATGCGTTTTTGAATGGACCATACGCTTTGTATTCACCCTGACCCAACAAGATTAGCCTATTACTGTACTGATGGGTTTCAGCGCAAAGCATGTTCGGTACCTTTGGGGTATACTCGTCCTTGGAAGAACGGTTGGGATAGAGCAGCAAGCGGTGTTTGAGTTGTAGATAGTAGTCATATCGATGGAGGGTGGGCTGTTTTGAGTGCTCTATCCGCCAGCGAGCTAGGTGCTATAAAGGGGAGTGAAGCGCTGAGAGAATGTATCGGCGACAAACGCGGCGATGACTATGGTAAGGTGGAGGTACTGTGGAGCTGGAATCGAGCGAAATAATGCGCATACATAGCTATTATTTCTCGGTCACAGTCCACGAGTCCTGGTTGGCCGAAAACACCACCACATCATCCGATAATAACTAAATCATATCAGGCGGTAAGTAATCTATTTATAGATACCCAGTTCCGTTGCCGAGCTATGCCCGGCTTGCGTCAGTGTGAATGCCGAGAAGTCGTACCTCAATGGTTACGGTACGATTTTGAGTTAGTATCTCGCGGTAAGTGAGACCTGTAGTTAGATCTGAAGGTCCAAGGCTGAGGTGCCAGCATCCGGCTGAGAGGGTGACTCATAAGCTGGAAGTTGGAACTACTGGTTAGCCCCCAAGAGGGGGTTAGAAGCCTGCTACTACTAGTACTATCACGGTAATATCAAAGAGGCTTAGGGACATGTACCGAAGGAGTCCCGGGATTTGGCGACTTATCTCGTACAAGTTGCCATTGGTACCGAGACATATAGACGCGACTGTAGGAATCACCCAGCAAAGCATATGATTGAAGCCAAAAGAAATCAGCCTGATAAGTGGATTCAATTGCCATGGAAAACCTGGTTTCCCCTCAGCCGATCAAACGCTTCGTTTAAGCGCCTGGCACTTTGGGCGTGAAGCTCGTCTGGGTCATGTTCGGGCGAAGCAACGCAGCAAACATTCGGCCACATCGAGTAGAGAAACCTATGTTTCGCATAAGTCCATGTTTACACTTTACACCTCTATCTGGCACTCACGCTGCAGCTTCCTGAAGGAGGTATTGGCACCCGCAAACAGAAGGCCACCGATCGCCCTGGACCACGACCGGTAAAAGGGAAATTGGAGAAGCAATGTTCTTGGCGAGCGTAGGAAGACTCCATGGATATTTGAAACAAACTATTATCTTCCGCAAACGTGGGAGGTGGATAGCAAGTTCGTATAGATCATCAAAACTAATCTCTTGTGGCGTGAGCTTGAAGACCTCTACTCGCGGAAGTGATGATGCGAGCTCTGTCATGGTGGCTCCGTTCGCAAGCGTAATCCCCATCAGCCCAATACTTTTTAATTGTGTAAGGGCGTTCAAGGCCCTCAGAGATGGTACTGTCACTTTGGCTAACTTGTCGTGACGACCACGAATATCCAGCTGCAAATGTTGTAGGCTGGGGCTGTTGAGACAGATGGTCTGTAAAGCAGATTCGACCCAGTCTGGAAATGAGTGACTAGAGAACCTTTCAAATCGAAGCTTCGCCTGAGCATGAGATATATTTATGACTAGCGATGCAATGTTCCATATAGCCCCTAGCATTCTAGGATGCGTAAATTCAACTTCCAGAGTGCGGAGGGCGGGGAAAGCGGCATCCGGTAATGTATTCGTATGGGAAGCCTTGCCATACGCAGAATGGGTTCCTATCGCTAGATTGGTCAAGTAAGGCAGCTGACCGAGGATCCCGAGCACGTCAGGCATGAAGATAATGTCTATGGTCGTTGCAAGGCACCGGAGGTTGCGCAGGCAGGATAAACTGGCAAGGTCGTATAAACACCCAGGTTCATCTTGAAGCAATATGTGCAAAGTGCGAAGTCTGGAGCAGCACGTGGAGATTTTAGAAATCAAGGAAGTGGAAGTAGGTGAGTCGTCTGAGGTAGTTTTCCCGTGAATAATCCTATGAGACACCCTGATGTCCTCAAGTCTTGGGCCGATGAAAAGTAGAAGCAAACGGACCCAATCGCCGAGATCTTGATAGTAACTGGTATTAAGCGAGGTAAGCGAGAACAGATTTGGGAGGAGGCCATCCGGTTGGTCTGTTTGGTGCTTCTCTAGGCTTTCCCAGCCGTCACCTAAAGTGTACGCGGTCGGCACATCGTCGTCAAATACATTTAGACTTTGGATCAAGGTTCGATAGTAGTTAAATCTTGTCATAGAAAATGCCTCTGGAAGATTGATCGTCTGGCAAAGGTCATTGACTCGCCTCAATGTGGCACTGGTATCACACCTGGGAGACCTACTTACAATTATCTTACATACGAAGTACCCACCGTTGGCCGCACTGTATCGATAAGATGATGTTACTCTGACAGCGAAAGTTACTCCAGGAATCACATGTAGTAGTTTCGAAATGCCCTTCAAGTCCTTCCATAAAACCGACGATGCGCAGTAGAAAAACGATTGCATAACCTGAGACGACCGGGCTAGATCGGAGGTAGAAAGGTGCCCGAAAATACCATAGAGTAGCTCGGGGGTAGTGAGAACCGCATGTGCGTGCGTTGGAGGCCTTGACATCGGAAGTGGTGGTCGCTTAGGATCTGGTATCGAGTCGACAAGCGCCCGAGTCTGAACCCTTCCGTCACGTACGAACTTTCCGCATGTTGGATGGAATGTTTGTGCGATGTCAAGAGCGCGACCACACACACACACATCCAGGGAATACCTGCCACGACAAGGTTCGGTAAGTCTCAACTCACGGTGCTGGGGAGACCAACGATTGAAATATCTTTCATCTAAATTATAATTGGCTATTAGCACGCCGTTTCCGGCGTTCCCCGGCTGGAAGCTCAACAGCACAGAAACGGCCGCATATATTCAATTCACAACCATCCATCGAATCATATGTAGGGATACAGTCGCACCATTAACAAAATAGCGTCAGAAATCAACTAAGATCGACTCGGTATCATCACGCCTTCTCCTTCAACTCGTCTACCCGCAATTCATACGGGTGACCATTCGGACTCCCATCGAGGCCATCCTTTTCATGGGGAACGTGGATGCCCATAGATCTACGTCCGACCGCCTCCAATACAGGCTCGACCTTGGCCAGTTCTTCGTGACGTCGGTTAAAGTGGGCCCCGTGCCTGAACCACAGGAAGAAGCCAAAAGCGGCGGTGTACGCGAACGCTGGCATGCAAACCGCAAACGAGATACGTGTTGAATGTTTGTCGGCGATGGCGCCTTGGATAGGAGGGAAAACGGCCCCGCCGGAAATCGCCGATATCAGGAGGGATGAGGCTCGACGGGTGTGTCGTCCCATGTTCTTGGTTGACATGACGAAGATACAAGGGAAGAGCGGGCCTTCGAAGAACATGGTGAGCATAAGACAGGCCATTCCGCTCTTGCCGTGGAGGAAGGTTGTGCAGGTGATAAATACAAAGCACAAAGTACCCCAGATGCCGACCATTAGTTCGCCAGGCCAGACAGTGAGAACAAGTACGCCGAGGAAGCGCCCACAGGTGAACATGATCAACGCATACGAGAGGAAGTTGGACGACTTGGCATCTGACCACCCGACGGCTTCTGCGCCATAGTTGATGAAAAACGAGGCGATAGTTACTTGAGCTCCAACGTATAGGAACTGGGCAAGCCAGCCAAACCAAGCGCGGTATTGCTAAAATCAAAACATCAATAGTGCGCTTAATTCAATAGCTCATGCATGCTGACCTTGAAAAATGGCTGGTTAGTCTTGGCGCCTACGCCCGCGAGTTCGGCCGCTGCCTGGACAGCAGCCTCAAGTTCAGCTTCGGACGTCTCTGGTAAGTGGGTGAATGCGAAAAGGAGGGCAATCGAAACCCCGAGAAGTGCGACCGCTAAGTATACCCATTGCACGTTTGTGAGATTGTTCGCGTTCGCGCCGGTGAAAAAGTACTTTGAGGCAATGAACGGCCCACTAAACGCCGCGATGCCGTTGAATGATTGGGACAACTGAAGACGGAAAGCCGCGCCAGATGGCTCCGTTCCCGGCAAACAGGTAATGTAGCTGTTGGCTGCGGTTTCCAGTGATGCTAGACCACAAGCAATTACGCCAGTGCATACCACTATCTTGATGGTCAGATCATGAAACACAATTGGCGAAGTAGGGCATACCAAACCCAGCAAACACCGCCTTCTTGTTGTCTTCTCCGGCAAACTTGGCACATGGCCAGAAGAAAATCGCGCCAGTTGAATAAACTACCACGGCGAATAATTAGTAAATGAAAATGCGGCCCAATGAAATTGTACCCACACATGAGACCCATCAAGATCGTGAACTTGTAGCCCCTGCGTCGCAGGACCTCTCCCGCAATCGGCGAAAAAAAGAAATACCCCAGGCCAAAGTATGCGACTTGCAAACCAGTCGATTGCAGTTTGGTAACCTTGAGGATGTTCTGGAAGTGTTTATTTAAAACATCCAGTAATCCGTATGCAAAGCCCCCTAGGACCAATCCCCGTTAACAAACTCTTACCCGAAATTCCTAAAGACATGGCTTACAGAGAAAGAACAGGGACGTGACAAGAGCAAAGGGATAAACGACATTTCTAGGCGGCAACTTTTGCCTCCAGGTGAGGTTTCGACCATCGGTAGGCGCAAGTACTGCTCCTCCAGGCATATTGTCGGGCTAGTAGGAGTAAAAGGGGGCTCAAAGAACGGAAGACATCCGTGGGGCTCCACGTTCATATAGGGCTCGTTCGGCAAGGGGGACCGGCGAGGAGAAGATGAGAACACCTCAGAAGCCCGTTAGGGGGTCGCTCGTTCTGAACGGTGAATACGTCCGATTTGTCAGAGATTCTCCGAGCTTTTTGAGAGGGATAAACGGAAATCCATCTCTGCTGATCCACCGAGAGGTCCAGTTGGGATGCCAGCGGCAAGGTTCAATCGTATCGGTCCTTCCTAAAGTTCCCTCAACGTAAGCTAGGGCCTAGACTAAAACTTTATCGTTCCAGCAGCGTGTACCGCTTAGACAAGCTCCATTTGTCCCAAAGTCCGAGCGCAGATCGCCGAGTTGTTCGGATGGTGGTGGTTGTGTGTAGCCACGTGGAACGAGGAGGTCTGTCACGTGGGGGACCCTGATTGATTCCGTTGGTTGTGGCT
>WSTG01000840.1:0-13357 GCA_019616325.1 Ceratobasidium sp. 394
TTGCTTAGTCAGGTCGAGCTCGGGTGTGCATTACCATGGAGGGTTGTTGCACACCCGACTTGCGTAACCACCGTAAGTGCCCATGTAACATAACATGTAATGCTTAGTCAGGTCGAGCTCAGGTGTGCATTACCATGGAGGGTTGTTGCACACCCGACTTGCGTAACCACCGTAAGCGCCCATGTAACGTATCATGTAATGGGGTCACATGACTCCTAACATGCTCCGATTGACTTCGGAGAAAATACCATAATTATGTAATAAATTGACTTAACGGTTTCACCAAGTTGGTTCATGGCGTCATGCCACGCGGGTCATGACACCCTCCGCTCGGCTACTGGTTCTAGTTACTGGTTTACTCATGTTCGTTTTCTAATATTCCACTGGTTGAGCGATAATCTTGCTTTATAATGTCGTGACCTGTTCTGGTTCCGCGGTTCTTGGCTCAAGGAGTGGTCGCTCTGTTCTGTATTGCCTCTACGAGGTTCTAATGTCATTTGTAATGCTATAGCTCTGTTTGTATTCGTGTATTCTAAGTGTGTTACAAGTCACTGTGGTGGACAAGATAAAGCAAGATGGAGCGCCATATTGCTTCCGTTCATCTCTATATACATGGGAATCCGCAGTCCGCAGTCCGCAGTCAGTCACGTGTAGCAAGGCAGGGTCACGTGTGAGAGTCGTATGTAATCCCTACCAGGGTTGGCGCGGCTCCGAATCTTATAGGAGCCGCTTCGTAATCCTAGGGTCACATGATTGGTTGTGGTCATGTGACGAATGCTGACTAATCCCTACTCCCTACAGCATTACCAGAGAGAGATTTACCTGTAGGGAGGTTACATTACGGTGGTTACGGGTCACGTGACTAAGGATCTGACTTAGACGGTAATGGATAAGTCTCGAAAAATGAAGAAAGTATGGGTCTTCCCTGGGTAGGTCACAACACCCTCCATCCGCCTTGTTTACGTAGAAGCAGGGGGATGCGCTGGGTGATGTGCTTGGTCTGATCTTTCCATCTTTTAGTTCCTTGTCTAGGTATTCTTTGAGAGCACGGGATTCTGCCGGGGACATCGGGTAGGTCTTTGCCGGCCTAGGGAGCTCAGCTCCTTCGATGAAGTTAATTGCGCAATCGTATACCCGATGTTCTGGCATCTCACTGAAGCCCTCCTCCTGGAAGAGATCCTTGTACTCTGAGAATTCATCCGGGATATCTGGTTCTGCCGTTGTTTCCGTTGCTGTTTTTCCCATAACCTCGTCTTGGTATGAGATGGAGAGGTCCTTCCATCCAATGATAGGGTTCGCTTCTTCGAGCCAATCCTTTCCTAATATGATCTCGACCCCTCCTAGGGGCATTACATAGCAAGTACATTGCCATTTCTTTCCTTCTATTTCGACCTTTAGGGTCGCCTTTTGGGAGATCCTTTCTTCGATCTCTTTTCCATCAATCGCAATGACTGCCCTGCTGTGTTTCAGTAGTGTTGTTTCTATCTGGTTCTCTTCAACATATCTCGTGTCAATGAAGTTCCTTGAGGATCCGGAGTCGATAAGGGTTTTGGCGGGTTCCATGATTCCCTCCACCAACGCATAGATGATTGATTCTCCGTTGGATTTCTTGAGGTAGAATACATGTGTCGGGTCGGTATCTTTGGGGCCGTCGGACATGGCGCTGGTGTCCCCCTCTAGTTTTCCGACTCGGGTTCTGGTCCCTCTTCTTCTATGACTCCTTTTCCTGCTTTCCCATATGTTTTTCCTGTTGTACTGTTAGTCCAGTTCCCACGGCAGTCCTTTATCACGTGTCCTGGTTTGGCGCATTTGAGGCATAGGCCCGCCGCTCGTCGTCGTTGTTTTTCCGCATCAGTGACCCTTTCAGTTTCCTTTTGGGGGTGCGGAGCGATCAGCTTTCCCTGTTATTGTGGTTGGCGCGGGTGTCTTTGACGTGATGGTCAACCCCGCTTTACCCACCAGACGCTTGGTAGCGAACAGAATGTCATCTGTCCGGCAGGCGATAGCTATCCACTCCTCAAGAGAGGAGTCTTCGAGCGCGCCATACAGTTCCAACTTGAGTAGCTCTTGACGTACGTTGGGTTTGAGTCCTCCCTTGAATTTATCAATTAGGGCCTCGCGGTTCCATTCTACTTCCTGGGCGAGATTCCTGAAATGGGTGGCGTAAGCCTGTACACTCTTTTCTTGCATGAGTTTCCCTAAGTCACGGATGGCTTTCTCCTTCTTGACTGGGTCTCTGAAATTTAAGAGGAAGGCCTTTTTAAACGACTCCCAATTTCGTAGGTATTCTTGATCTTCTTTGGCTTGGAATGCCTTGATGAGCGATTGTGACCAGTCTCCTCTGGCTCCAGAGCCCAGGTTCAATAGTGTGTGATTCATCTTACGCTGGTCTCCGAAGGTTCCTTCTTCGTAGTCGTCGAAGTAGAGCTCCATCTTGGTGATAAAGGTTTCTGCCTCCTTTCCCTTCTTGCTGTTGTACGGTTCCGGTTTCTTGGTACGTGCTTCCTTCGGGATTGCTGTTCCTGTTGCCATAGTCTGGTTCATGGTTGTATCCTTGGCCCCTGCCTTCTTCTTTTCTGGTTTCCTGCCCCGATTTCCTTCGTCGTCGCTGCCTTCGGGGTCTTCGTCTCCTGGGTCTCCTCCTGGGTGTGCTGTAGACTCCCTTACAAAGGGTGTTCTTCCCAGAGGGTCACTCCTGAAGATGGTTTCTCCAATGGAGACTTTGGGAGCTGGTGCCCTGTCCCTTTGCGGGGTCGCGCTCCTTTGGTTCCCTTTGGCGGCAAGTTCATCCATGCCGTTTGCTAGGTCTGTTGCTCGTTGTTCTATGGCAGTAGTGATCTCCCCTGTATCTTTTACTGCCTGATCTAAATCAGTAAGCCGTCTATCAATGGTTACCATTGCGGTTCCCATATTGGATAAGCTTTGACTTTGTGCAGTCAAGGCCTTGTTTATTTGCTTAATGGTTTCCCCCATAGCTTCAACCGTGGCTTTGGTCGTAGCTTGATGCTTCTTGGCCTCCATACCTATGTGGTATGTGTTATTCTGGGCCCCGACCGCAGAGTCTCGGGCTTCCTGCAGGGTCTGTTGCATCCCAGTGACGACTCCTTCGAGTCGTAGCAGGGGGGCCACGCTCTTCCCGATTTCGGTGAGAGTGGCCTTCTGGAGGGTTAAAAGGCTTTCCCTAAACGCTTCCGCGATTAATTGGATGGATTTGGAGGTCGTGGCTGCGCCAATCATATTCCGCTCCCAGTCCTGAGGGCTTCTGTTGCTGGGGTTGGTGGTCGAGTATTTATCCTTTTAGCCTGGTCCACTATGGTGTGGGTTAGGTCATCGATCTCTTGGATAGAGATTTCTGCAGCGGTGGTCTCGCTCGTCACTGGTGGCGGTGGTGGCTGGTTGAGGATGATGGAACTATGGCGCTGGGGAATTGGTTGTGCTAGCGGTGCTTCCGGCATGGTTCCTGGCATGTCGAGATGAGTGGCATCGAGGTCTGTTAGGTCCGCTTCTGGTGGCGGGACTTCCGGTGGCGGGGGTTCGTGCTGAGAGGTTCGTGATGCCGCCCGACTTGCTAAGCGGGTCGAGTAGCGCACTCCGGTCTGTTGCTGTGACATAGTTTCCCGTGTATCTATGGATCACAGAACCTGTTTCACTTTTCTTTCTGTTCTCTGTGGTGAGCCACGAGTTAGGTGAAGTTAGCCTTATAATGTTATGACCCGCTAGTTCTCCGATCTAGTGGCTAACGGTGGCTCGCTGTTCTTTTTACTGTCTGTAGTGTCTGTGTATTTATTGCGTATTTATTTGACTTATTTGGTATATACTAGTCGGTCTCGGTGTGGTGGACAAGATAAGGCTAACTGGGACCTCCAGTCAGCCTTATCCCTACTTATATACTATGTGGGCGCGGTGAGTCATCTCGCTGCGCAGTCCGCAGCCACAACAAGGTCATGTGTAACGTCGATGGCCTATCAGGTATCTCCAAGACAGTCACGTGTGTGTTTGTTAATTAGTAATATGTGAATACTTCTCGCTTGTTTTGCGGCTCTGAATCTTATAAGAGCCGCGCTTAATCCTAGGGTCATGTGACTTCGTGCTTAGTCACTTGCTGCTCGCTGCTGCATTACATGGGAGAGATATTGCAGCAGCGAGTTACGTAAGTGGCGGTAACCACTGTAAGCGCCGGAGTCACATGACTCCCTGGTCATGTGACCAGATGCTTAGTCACTCGCTGCTCGCTGCTGCATTACATGGGAGAGATATTGCAGCAGCAAGTTACATAAGCGGTGGTAACCACCGTAAGCACCAGGGTCATGTGATCGGCAAAGTCAATCAAGTGACTTCGGATAAAATACTACAATTACCTAATTAATTCCCTTAATCTAGTCGTGTTGAGCGCTAAGGTATCAGGCGCCTAGTTGTCATGCACACGGGTCATGACAATTTCAGGTTTTTGCAGAGAGGGCAGACCCGCCAAGCAGGGAGGGCACATGTGCCCCCACTCCACTGCTGCCTCGTTAGTTCCAGCTTCTCCATGCCTCGGTGCCCGTCTTTGCTAGAACGTGCACTACAGTGGCCTTGCAAGATTGTCAACAAGGGATCATACATTCGCGACAGCACTCACTGCTCTGAAAGGTTCCCATGCTTCTACTGCCCTCATAAATCACGATCAGGGTCTGGGTGATCCCGGCATATCTTGCAAACCGAGAGTTCTCAGCAAGCCGAAGAGCGTGAGTTCAATCTTGGAGCACTTTCCGTTGCGACCAGAGACGATAGGAGGATGCTCTGGGTGCGAGAGCCGACACCAAGCCCAGTCGCTCAAGACCAGCCATCCTGCGTTGCTCCAGCTGAACCAGCCCTCAAGCGCCAGTCATACACCCTGAGTCCCCCACCTCTGGCGGCCCCCAAACCACTCCCACCTCTGCCTCCCCCGCGGCACGGCAGCACAACCCTGATATTTGGTGCAAGGCATCAGCTTTTTGTCAAACCGTTTCTGGACCCTTGTGCTGGTGCACTGACACTGTGGGAACCGGATCGGTTGGATTTCAGGTCAGTGTTTTGTCCCAACTTAGGTCAGCATCCCAGCAAATATCATAAGAAATGAAGCCTAAAACGTACCAAATAGTTGATCCAAAATTTGGCATCGAGGTTCCCACTTTGGCATATGCCAATTCTCCCATTTAAGCCTAATAGTACCCGATCATCATGTTGGATCCAACCAATTCTCAGCTTCAATTGAGGTGAGAAACAGGTCGAGTTGGGCTGATAATGTACATACCAAATTTAGGTCAAATTGACCCCAAAATCCATGATCATTTGAGTCAAAATAAGGGTCATGGTGAGCAGTTGGTTTTTAGGTCAAACTTAGCCAAAATGGGCCCACCAAATTTTGGGCTAACACAATGGCAATTTTAGCCTAAATATTCCTGAAACTTACTCTCGGATTTTAGCTCACATGAACTTAATTATCACAAAGAACATGCACGGATAGCATGATTTGGTAAAATATATACATGATAAACTAAAAGGCTACACGAGAAGTAAACCCACACAGACAAGAATAGCGACGCGGGCAGACAGGGCAGATGTTGTGGGTTAGGCCAGGTGTGAGGGTGAGAGTGACTTCTCCGCCGGCGCTGGGTGGCACGTGGGGTAGAAACGAGGTGTGCACGCACCAGAACGATGTGACATTACGGGCGAGAGGGCACGATACAGTGGGGGGTGAGACTAACGGTCAGCAGTGCGGTTGACACGGTTGAATTAGGTCAGTTACCTGGGACACACGCTCGCCGCTTGAACGGCGAGATGCAGGTGACCAACATGAACACGGATGTCAGCGAACGAGTGGTGAAGGGGGGAGCCAGGATGAGGGCGTGGGCTAGACACTGCAACACGACGGTAGCTTGCACATCAGCAAGAGACGAGCGAGGGCGTGCGCGTTCGAGGCACAGGCCGGGTGGGCGAACAAGGCGGACGAGCGGGCGATCACGGGCATTGATGAACAAGTATGAGTGTGAGGGTAGGGATGCGCAACAACGCGGGCTGACGACAGGATAGGCGAGGTAAAGAGTGAGCGGCGGGGCTGAGGCTCGGATGGCACGGCTTACTGGGACATATCCGCCACTTGCACGGCGAGGCGTGGGGACCAAGGCGGGAGGGAGGTGTGAAGCAGTCAGCGGCGGGGGTAGTGCCAGTGAGCGCGGGCTTACCCGCGTGCGTGGACGCGCCTTTGGCGTCGCCATCTTGTGGTGGGCCGGTTGAAGAGATGAGAGGTGAGTGGGCTGACGTTAGGTGGCAGCCGCACTCACCTCGGCCACAGTTGCCCCGAGGTGGGCGACAAGGGCACAGCAGGGCGGGAGTGGTCAGTGGCGTGCAACGGCGCTGAGCGCGGGTTTACTGCGTGCGAGGGCGACGCCGTTGGCGTCGTGGTCTTGTGGTGGGCGGGTTGAAGAGAGCTGGTGGAGCACAAGTGGAGCGAGTGGTGTTAAGTCAAAGTCGAACCGCCGAGTGGCGATCGGCCATGACGTCACGGCTCCACTGACGCAATCCCGTGGTTTGTACTCTCCTCAACCCGCCCGCCACAAGACTACGACACCAAAGGTGTCGCCCATGCCCACCTCTCAAGCCATTGCCACTCGCATGCTGCTTGAGCAGCGGGCTGATCCAGGTAAGTTGTGCTGTTCCTCTATGTTAACCCCGCTGCTAACCGTTTGTTTCGCCTACGCCGTTGCTCTCGTCCTCACTGCGGCAGTCGCGCTTCCCTCATCTGCGCTCACCGCCACCTCTCACCCGCCTTTGCTGCTCCATCACACACGTCTGTTTCCACCCTCGGTCGGTATCAACTCTGGTGCCTTCTCGCTCTCACCCTCGGCCTTGCGCATCCTCTCGACCCCACCCTCGACCCCACCCTTGGCCTTGGCCTTGCCCTGCCCACCCGTGGCATCGCGTTTCCCCGCCGCGTACTCTCGCCACTGCCCTCTGGCCCTCGTTCTCGCCCTGGCCCGTGGCGTTGCACCCCCACGGTGCGCACACACTGTTTCATTCGCCCAACCCGCTCGACATCTCTCGCCCACCGTCATTGTGCGTTCACCCACACAAGCTTCGGCTCCCACATGCTCCGAGTCAGCCACCCTGGTGGCATCTCGTTCCCCACTGCCACTATGTTGCACCCTCTCCCCCGCTTGCCCGCAACGTTGCGCTTTTCCGGGTGTGCACAGCCTGTTTCCACCCCGCATACTTGGCCTGCTCCAGCTCTGCCAAAGAGCTCGTCCTCACGCTCACCCTGCCTAACGGAGCACCTGTCCTCGTCTGCCGCCACACCACCGCTCTTGCCCGCACGGGGTTGAGGTTTGTATAGCTGTGCTATACTATAGCACTGTATTCCACCATGTATTATAGCCCTATCAAATGCATATTGTCTATGCATATAAGCCCAATAAATTTAAGATTTTGACAGCACCACCCCCTTTTGTAACTGTGGCCGGACCAGGTTTAATAAACAATCTTAAACCTTTTATGTTGAATCTGGGTTACTTTTACCCAGTTATAGTCTATGTTTTGGCCTGTATAGTACGCTTTTTTCTACTAATTCATACCTATTCATATGCCTGGAGACCCCACCACTTTTTGGGTGAACTTGGACTAAATTTCAGTACACAGGACTGAGCACATATTTGCAAATGATTTCAGCCCAAACTTGGCTTAAATCCAGCCTGGGCCAAAATGCCCACATCAACCTAATTCAACCCAAATCCTGGATTTTGGGTTGATTTGGGCCAAATTTCTGCCAATCCAGTTCCCACAGTGTGATCAACGACAGAGTGGCCGAGGCGTTAGATCTGGGCACATATATGGCCTCAATGGGGAACCTAGGCAATCCCAACAACTTTGAGACTGCTGAGTTACTCATGACCACTGGCCTCATGAATACAGGCCGAGACGCACATCTGAGAATTTGATTGGTAAGCAACCTTAAAAACATGTGAGGCACATACTCACGAACAATAGTATCGAGGGCAGGTTCCTTGGAAGAACAATGAGCAGTTAATCGCGGAAACTGACAAGTTACCACCCGGTCCTTTGTGGGATGCCTTTAGGATCGCTTTAGACGAGCCGGCACAGGGCAGGCACAACTCTTACCTTTTTACACGAAACATTGTGGACACGTTCTGTGACCTACTGGCAAACCCGAACTTCAAGAACCACATGAGCTACACACCGGAGCAGCTCTTCACAGCGGAGGATGGCAAGTGGCAGGTATATGGTGAGGCGAACAGTGGGAAGTGGTGGTGGCGGATGCAAGTAAGTGAACATTGTTGCAAGGTCAGGAGAGGCTTACCTAACAATCACCCATTAAGCTGCGGTTACCGGACAAGTCTGGGACCACCGTGCCATTAATCATAGCATCCAACCGAACGATGCTCTTGGTCATGTTGGGTGGCCAGCAAGCGTATCCCATATACATCAGCCTAGAAAATATCAATAAGGAGGTACGACGCAAACCAAGCATGCAAGCCACAGTACTGCTGGCTTACCTTCCAGTCGACAAATTCCAACACGTGACCAATCCCACGCTGCGATCGCGGCTCCGAAACGAGTTGACTCACTGGGCCATGGAGAAGGTGATGGAGCCTCTTGTAGTCACGTCCAAGGAGGGAGTGGAGGCGCTGTGTGCCGATGGTCGGTACCAAAAGGCGTATCTGATGGTAGTGGCCTTGGCGCTCGACTTCCAGGAGCAGTGCCTGATGGCCTGCATCATCTCATCGGGGTGCCCAAAGTGCAAGCAATGTCATGACCCGCGTGCATGACGTCTAAGCGCCTGATAACTTAGCGCACAACACCAATAGACGAAGGGGAATTAATTAGGTAATTGTAGTATTTTATCCAAAGTCATTTGATTGACTTTACTGATCACATGACCTTGGCGCTTACGGTGGTTACCGCCGCTTACGTAACTCACTGCTGCAATATCTCTCCCATGTAATGCAGCAGCGAGCAGCGAGTGACTAAGCAAAGTCACATGACCCTCGGATTAAGCGCGGCTCTTATAAGATTCGGAGCCGCAAAACAAGTGAGAAGTATTCACATATTACTAACTAACAAACACACACGTGGCCGTCCCAGTGACGCCTGATAGGCCACCGACGTTACACGTGACCTTGTTGTTACTGCGGACTGCGGAGGAGGATGACTCACCGCAGTCCCCGAGTATATAAGTAGGAGTAAGGCTGACTGGAGTCCCCAGTTAGCCTTATCTTGTCCACCATACCGAGACCAACTAGTATATAGAAAACAAACCCAATAAATACGGAATAAATACATAGACACTACAGACAGTAAACAGAACAGCGAGCCACCGTTAGCCACTAGATCAGAGAACTAGCGGGTCATAACAAGCAAGCATACCGAGGCCGAGGTGATTACGGGGATCCCGCACTGCCACGCACAAACATCAAGACTTTGACCGCGATATATGCGTGCCTGGAACACGGCAACAGAAGCCGGGTCGATGAGCTAGGGCTGTAACCTGTATGCCGTGGTGGGCGCACTTACTGTATACCGACTTTGCAGCATGTGTGACGCCTGACATCCTGCACGTACTTCACCAGGGGCTAGTAAAAACCCACTTGGTGAGATGGGCTTACAACGCCTCGAGCAAAGCCCAGGTCGACAGTTATATCTCGGTGATGCCACGAGCGGAAGGCATGTGTCACTTCGGTCAAGGGATCAGTAAGCTGAGCCAGTGGATGGGACGCGAGAGCAAGGAAGTCAAAAAACAGTTCTTACCCATCGTCACAAGCCTAGACAGCGACCAGTATTGGGACCAAGATTTCGTGCGGCTAGCGCGCAGCATCCTCGACTTCACATATTGCATTCAGGCATCACAGATGACGGAAGACGATGTGGTTCGCCTTGAGTTAAACCTGCAAGAACTTCATCAGCTTAAGAGTGTGCTATTGCGAATGAAAATTTTCAAGAACCGCAAGCAATTTGACAAGATTGCCAAGCTTCACCTGGCGGGGCACTGGCCCAATGATATACGTGAGATGGGGACGCCGGACGGCTATACCACAGAACTGCCCAAACACCTACATATTGATAGCAAGGTGGCCTTTCATGTGTCAAACAAGGTTCGACCTATGCCACAAATGATCAAGTTTATTCAGTGATTTGAGGCTATACGGATACACCACGCTCACATAAACACTTACCTCGGCCATGTTCCCTCAGAAGACGCCAAGCGACGGAAGAGTCATGTCGTCTACGAAGGGGACGAGGTTGAAGCCTCGTGGGAAGCACCCACTGGTCACATGCACATGGCGCACGCTGGTGGTAATAGTGGTAATGGAGGTATCAATGTCGGAAATCTAGGCATAGGAAAGCATTGGCGCTGATGAAGGTGAAGGTACTGGCACTGGTGCTGGCGAGGGCGAGGATGATGAAGATGCAGAAGAAGACGAAGATGAAGAGCAGATACACTTTGCAGGCCGGATGAAGCCAACTGAGGACACGAGGCAGCACGTGGTGTACCCTAATCCTGCATTGTCAATTGCCTTGAAGCCGACGGCCGGCCAGGTCAGGGGCCTTGACCTCATGACCAAGTACGGGGCGACCGATTCCGTGCATGCCCTTCACCACTACCTGAGGAGGCACGCGACCCGGCAAAACCTCCCTGCTAACTTTCTTCCGACTGCGTACCACAAATACCCGGTCTGGCACCGACTGTACTTGCCCATCAAGCCCTTCCTTTTGATCCCGAATGGCCCCGACGCGATGTCATCCATGCTCGTCCAGAGAATGAGGAGCAAGAGGGTTTCTTTGACGTCACTCTGTTCCTTGAGTGTCGCCACGAATTCGGCCTCCAACGTAAGTTGTCCTATGAGTTTTTGCGAAGATGCTTGGCTGATGAGAATGTACATTGACCTGATAGGATACCGTGCTGGTCGCGTTCGCACTATCTTTGCACTTCCCCCAATGTTCTAGTTCCTTTGTCCCCGTCCCCTTGTTTACGTCGAACTTTTTACACCCTTTTCCACGGTTATTTCGCCATTCCATGGCATGCATTCCCTCTCTCACGCTCGTCATTTCGACGGCAAGTGTCGCGCTATAGTGCTCTCCGCCTTCGACCTCGCTGCCGCGGCTCACCTAGCCCCGCAGTTCAAACAACTCGGCCCGCGTTTCGACTTCACCTCGTTGCCCGACATGCTTTCCATGAGCCAATATTTCTGGTTCAATCACTACTATAACCGTTACATCTACCGGTTGATTGAGCACTGGTGATCCGTTCATGAAGCTTCTCGGAAATAGTGTGAGTGTCTCTGCTGCCTGATTCACCATGCTACTAACATTTGGGAAGGTTTCTCCTAGGAATGTTTAGGTCTGTTAATATAGCCAGTCTAGTACCCGTATCCGCCTCTTTAACTCCCTTGATGCTTGCACATTGGTGTCTCTACTTGTGACCTTGTATTTTAAACTGGTGTAATTTTCAATAGCGCTTCTGTCTCTTGCGTGCTGATATATGTTATGTCACGGTCTGACGCTTAACGACCGCTGTGTCCACTTAACAAGGGCTCTCGAGCACTGAACTGGAACTCCGAATGCTCACGAGCGCCCGAACAGTTCTCGCGAGTCCTCATTACCTCCTCAACGCAGTACCCGCAAAAGCTCGCTATCTCACCAGCAGTACTCCTGAGTGCTCGCAAGCACCTAATAACTGGTGCTCGCAAGCCTCGTTACCGCTCCTCGTGAGTGCTCACAATCCCATGACCGGTACCCCCACAGGACTTCAGGGTCAATTTTCTAAGGCGATCCAAGGGGATCCGCCTTCGGACACACTTCGAATAGATTTAGATTATCAATAGATTAGATTAAAACTCAGCTTTTAGATTAGATGTGGATTGGTATAGGACCCCCGGCTGCTATAGTAAATGTCGGGTCTGGGGCGGGTAAAAAACTGTGGTTGAGAAGAAAAATTTTGGGTATTTGGCGGGTAAAAACAGCATCTGGAGCCTTTGCAGGCGGGTCCTGAGACAGGTAAAAAGTATGGCCCGCACAGTTCTGCCGGATCTGGTCGGGTAAAATGTGATATTAATATTAGATGTTCTAGATTAGATGCGGTCCTTCGGGACCTTGAACCGTGATCTCAGTGACAACAGGTGACAACAAATCCCGAATTGGGATACCCGTTTACTTGTAAGAGAGGATTGCGTGAGATTAATATGCCTTGTTATGTACAAAAATGTCGCAGCAACAGCGCCGGGGCGTTCAAAACATTTGGAAGGCTTCGAGGACTGAGTTTTCTCAGCCTTCAAGTGGCGGGGCAGCCACTGTCAACATATAACCAGCATGCACTAGGTGAGATGGGCTCTTTTCACGCTTGTCTCTCCTCCCGGCTACTGAGCATGTCTAAACAGAATCCACTCATCATAAAGGATGACTCGGACCACGATACTAGTCCTGAGCATGCGGTCTGGGATGATAACTATTGGATATGCCCTGATAACCCACGCCAATATCCAACAAAAAATGTGCCCGGTGTTGTCGCCCGGCAAAGGGATTTGCTCCTCAAGGTTCCAAAAGAGTGCCAATCACTTCTCCCCGATGATTTCTTGCCCGTGACTGCACTATTAGAAGATCTTACCTCATATCCCGCTCCTCGCCAATCCATTATAACAGCTCCAATTGTGTTTAGCACCCTTCCTCCTGACGACAACCCGCATACAGTCATAAAATAAGGCTGTCGGGCCGGAATCTTGCCGGATTCCGGCACCCGCAGCCAGAACCCGGCACTTTTTGGCCATACCCGCACCCGCACCCGCGCCCGCAGCCGGAATGCCGGTATACCGCCAGAATCCGGCATTTTGCCGGTATGGTGCGGGAAACCGGAATTCCCGCCTTGGAAGCCCACCACATCCAAATGTAATCTACATCATTAAATAGAGAAAAATCAGGGCTATCGAATGGTATATCACACTAAGCGACCAAAAAATAACTGCGGCCAGCGCCGGCCAATCCTTGTCAAAAGAAATATCCTTACAGGTATGCTCACTTTTAAAACCCACCACATCTGCTCATGAATGGCACCATTAAATGCGCATAATTTCCAGCATTCCAATGGTATGTTTTATGTTGGCCGGAAAAATTTACAGGGGGAGGCGCTGGCCAATCTTTGCCAGAAAAATAATCTGGGCAAAGCGCACCTACTGTTTCTATATAAATGAGGCACTTTCAGACAAATCTAACAGTTCCACTGGATTCTGAATGCTCTAAAACCATATTTACACTCATTATCTAACTTACAGGTGCCCTGGATTGGAGCAGACTGACCACTGTGCAAGCATCTGGGTGCATTTCAGCTAATGTA
>WSTG01000841.1:0-13351 GCA_019616325.1 Ceratobasidium sp. 394
TTTCCTCCCCCATGCTGGGACCAAGCCGGATTATGCTCCTTGGGGTGCGACAAACTCCCTTTTCGGTGGGTTCTAGACTACAAACCTTGAGGGTAATTATTCACTTACACGGCATAACATAGCAACTTTCATCGGTATTAATGACCTCAAGTAGGTTATCTGCGCCGCTCGAACAATGTAAAAGTGACTAAATTATCGGATGCACAGTCGAGGAGCCCCGATCGTCGCAACTATCAATACTCTTTTCAGCTTGCAAGAGTCACTCTACACCGCAGGCGCTCGAAACTTCCTATATGTCAATGTTCCTCCGGAGAACCGAGCTCCATTCAGTATGTTCTCCGAAGTATACCATTTTCGGCCGACTCATTGACTAGTTTCATCGGCTAGGTATTGACTGGGCGGGTAACAAGAATGCTACGCTAGCGGGTCTCATCACCACCTGGAATAATCAACTCAAGACATCCGCCGCGGCCTTTCAGGCTAAACACTCGGATGTTGCTACATTCTACTACGACTCATGGTGCGCTCATCTTCGTTAACTACCTACTTTCATCACTCATGTTCACGCCAGGTCCCTATACACGAAACTCTTGGATAACCCATCGACATATGGCTTCACTGATGTCAACATGACAGGAGGAAGTTTCTGGATCGATACCATCCACCCGAGGACGAAGGTTCACCAGTATATGGCTGCGGATATGGCTACTTTCCTTCAGAGCCAAACAGGCACGGCGAACCCCAGTACAACACGGACCACTTCCAAGACTACCGCTACATCTACGACTAAGGCCACCTCTATCGTGACTACGACCAAAACCACTTCCGCACCGTCTTCGACTGCCACAGGGACAGTGCCAAAGTATGGGCAGTGGTGAGTTGATACCTGAATTTGAGTGGAGTGAAAGGCTAACGCGGGTGAACTCTCCATAAAGCGGTGGAATTGGCTATACGTGAGTAGTATTAGCTCTTGATTATATTTCATAGTCTGAAACGATCACGTTGCAGTGGACCAACAACTTGTGCGAGCGGCTCAACTTGCACGTACTCTAATGACTACTACAGCCAGGTATGCAATCCCCCTTCTTTTTGAAACGATTGGCTCAACCCACTTGTAGTGTCTCTGAGCCACAGCCTACTTTCGTTGACAGTGTCTTGGTTTGTGCTTGTATGTGTTTGGTGATGTAAGTAGCCCAGATGACTATGAAATTGTCAACGAAATGTCACCTACTACCTATAGCCCTTACTTGGACCATTTCTGGGTGTTTCTGTCCACAGGTAGGACTTCTGGGGGTAGCGGGCTCCAATATGCCTGCGAGCATTTATATGCTTTTTTTCAGGCTCGCAACCAGGTCACAGGAATGACGGATCATTAAGCACCCCTCGGGCTTCGGTTTTACCGAATATATTGCACAGAACGACACATGGCTAGCGCGAATATGTGCCAGCACGTTTGTTGCCCCATCGCTTGCTGATATTCGGCCCGATAATACCGCAGTCTATGCAGCGAGGGATAAATCGTCTGGTCTCCTCCCGCTGGCTGCCTTTCATTGCAGCCTAGTTGTTAACATGAAGCTTTCCGTACTCCTTGCTATCGTCCCTCTACTGGGTGTTGCGCACGCGGTACCTGTTGGCGAGACAACCAGCTCTAAGCCAACTCCAACCACATCCGCTTGCAGTGGGTCAGGCGTGCCCTTGTATTGGCAGTGGTGAGTTATAATCTGTGACTCGATTGAGCCATTTGCTAACATAATGAAACCGCTTTTGAAGTGGAGGACTGGGGTACACGTAAGTGGTATTGGCTGTTCTCTCCTTCGAGTTTCCCACAAAACAACACCCTAGTGGACCAACAGTTTGCACGTGTGGTACCTGCGTGGCATACAATCAATGGTACAGCCGGGTAAGCGACCCCCCTTCTCAACCTGATAACTGGCTCAATGCGCTTCCACGCAGTGTGAATGATGATTCACTTTCAGGGGGGATTTTGCTCTTGGGCTTATTCATACATGGTTGGCTATGTGCGTAGCGCGAATACACAAGTGATGACTTTGAGACTTTTGTGCCCACGGCGCCAAACCGCCTGCATGGGAGAACCAAACCTGGACGCCTATCCTTGAATTTGAATATAGGAACGGCGGGGGGGGGGGGGGACAACCTTAGTCAAGGGCAGCACCGGCTGCTGTCCCTAGCAAGGACTATTCTAACACGCATGTGAGGTTAATGTCCTGGGCATAATTCTCCGAGAAAGTAGAGGATCATAACTCTGGACGAATTTATTGGTAGCATTGGCGAGTCTATTTGCATTCATAGCCCGGTAAGGACTTCGTATATGCGTGTCAGGTCGACTTTGAGACGGATGCTAAGTAAGTCCCCCCGTTTGAGCTGAGTCCGCCGAGAATGCTAATGTGCTCCTCATAGTCCAGAGTAGCATTCTTTAAGAGCTTAGACAGAGTATCCTACCAACCATCGCTTATCGCTCATGAACCCTCGTGGGTAAGGATGCCTAGCCTCCGAGTCAAGCAAAATTCATTCGTAAAACTGCATTTACAGCCGGCAGAAAACTTCGTATATAACAGCAAGTGGCCAAATGGCAGCTCAGAACTTGCAGCTAGTGATACATACGAGTTAGTTCCGTTGGTAGGTGTCTTAGAAAATCTGATACTCACTAAGCGTTAGCGGTGTTGCTGGTGAGCTTCTTGGGCTCGTCACCGCTGCTGTTGCCCTGGTACGTGTCGCAGATGCTGCTCACGGAAGTCAGCTGGAGCGAAGCCTTGTCGATGGTAGCAGTGTCGCCGTAGTTGGAGTTGATGCCAGCGAGGACGGAGCCGCTCTTGCCAATGATCTGGGAGATCTGAACGGCGCGCTTGTATTGGCTATATGCGAGTCAACATTAGTAAAATCAGGCGGTGAATGCTGTGAGTGAGAAAGCATACGTGGAGCAGTTTCCGCACGAGCGGTACAACTTGCCGAAAGTCTGAACACAGTACGAGTCGATCTTGACGGTTCCGCCACCGTTGTGCTGGACAACCTTGTCGCTCGCAGACTTGGCGCCTCCGCCGATGATGTTCGAGGTACCGGAGCTCTGCTTGATAGTGATGGCATCCTCGCAGACGTCCTCGAACCAGACGTTGTAGAGGTTGCAAGGACCGAGGCAGTGAACACCCTCAGCCTGGTTGGCACCAATGACGACGTTCCTGACATGTGTTTGAGAAACTTGATTGTAAGATTTCAATCGTGGCACTTACTGGAGGGTACCTCCGGACTGGACCAAAAAGACTGCATCATCGTCTCCGCCCTCGGCTTGACCGTTGCAAGCACCAGAGCCACGATCGAACCTGACGTTTCCACCTGTGCAAGGATCATCAATGAATTTGAGCGCATTCAATCGGTTATGCTAGCCTACCGTCAAAGGTGCCAGTAACACTGATCGGCTTGCTCAAGCTGGAGGTCTTGGGTGGCGAGGGGAAGGTGCAGCTCGCAGCACGCTTCACAAACGGCGGAGCCTCAGCGTCACGGCGCACAAACTCGTCGACATGAGTGGTGGTGGGGGAGGGAGCAGCGACGGTAGAGCCGAAGAGAGACGCTGCCAAGGTAGCGAGAGCGACGTAGGGAACAGCGATCATAGTGAATACGTTGAATACGCAGTGAAAACAAGCAGATAAAACTCAGTGTTGAGTTGAGCTGAGCAGTGTGTACCCTTTTATACTGTTTGAACAAACTACTAGTTGTTGTCTCCCGGACCGCTCGACTCCAGGACGACTATGCGAGCGGTCCGCTCAGCCTGTTCATCCAGACGAATCAATCAAGTGAAGTGGCTCCAGGCCTGACGGCCCGCCGTATACAACGGTCACTTGACGCTTCGCCAACAGTTCGAGTACAAACGCTTGGCCGAGTGCCCTGCAACCAGTGTTCTAGCCCTCTTCCTATTGCTGGTCCACCGGAGTAAGCGTGTACGCAGTCTCATGTCACACACGTGACTTGCTGTAAGCGGAAAAGAACCAGGTGGTTTCTTTGCCAAGCCAATCTCACCAAGCGATTTTTGGCCAGCAAATCATGCCAAGCTCAAGCAGAACCGCTGGCGGGTGGTATATTCTCCCGTGAATAGCTTATGTTGCTCACTGATGGTTTCCCCGAATGCATACAGTCAACAGCTGGGCGGCCCGCGTCAAGTGCCGGTGCTGATGTATGCACAACCAAGAAATTGCACATTTTGCGAGCATGCAGCGCTCAGCCATAACAAATGTACGTGTATAACATGAGGTTGGGTACACACTCTGATTCAGGCGCTTAGTTTTTGCATATGGCGGTCATCCCTATTTCTAATCCGGGAAAAACCATGGCTCTAACTTGTAGACACGCAACCTCGTAGAATTTCTATGAAACCCCTAAAATACTAATACTCGTTGGGGTCCATCAATGGTAGCTATATCTACGACTCACTCCGGCGTATTTTTGAATCCATTTTCTCCAATAAATCGAAACCTTGTTGATACCATGTTTGGCTCTGTGTGTAGCGCGGATCCACAACCTCTGATCATACGTCACCTGCCAGTTGCTAATCTTGACCTTTACACTGACCTGTGGCTCTGAATCTGCGTGCAAGTTAAACAACCCTATGTTATATCACTAGATCTCTCGGGATAACCTATTTAGATGCCTCGTCGAAAGCCCTTCTCCGCCAAACAACGAAAGACCCAACTACAAGAAAAACGAGCAATCAAACGAGGAGACCTCCCAGCACCCGTACCCGATAAAACGAACAAAAAGTCTAGACATGGAAAAAGACCTCCCACAGACAATGATGCGGCCTTAGCAGCAGCGGCGCGCACTCGCATGCTAGTCTCTTCGTTCTTGAAACCTTCTGCCGAGTTTCTCGAAGCGTCGAAAAAGGCGGCTGCTACGGAGGTGTTTGTGAGACCTGTTCCTGAGGCGTCGAGAATATTGAGTGTTGGTGTTGGGAACGAAGGAGAGGGATTGGTATGTCCACGGAGGCCAAAGTGGAGGTACGAGATGTCGAAAAAGGAAGTAGAAAAGAACGAAGAGGGTCTTTTCGCAAAGTAAGCCTACACAAACCACATAAAGTCCCCGCAACTTCATCATTTATTCCTAGATGGATCGCGCAAACGGACGAAACTATCAACACCTGGCGACAAGACAACATCATCCCCTCAACTCCCAACTCTAGCTCCGGCATCCTCCCCGCGCCTACATACTATGAACGAAATCTCGAAGTGTGGCGCCAGCTCTGGCGAGTCTGCGAACTCTCCTCGATTCTGATGCTCCTCCTCGACGCTCGATGTCCGCCTCTTCATTACCCCCCGTCCCTCGATGCATATATCAAGTCGCTGCGTCCCGCGAGGCAGGTGATATTGGTGTTGACCAAGGTTGATATTGTAGGAGAAGAGTGCGCAAGTGCGTGGAAAAAGTGGTTGAAGGAGAGGTACGGGGAGAGTGGTGTGCAAGTTGTGGGGGTCCAGAGCTATGAGGAAGTGAGCTATGGCGTTGGTCAAGGTGAGGTTTACCAAACTGTTTCGTGACCGGTTCGGTTGAGTCTGTGACTAGGCTCTAGGATGAAATATCAACCCCACATGCCGCCTACCTTGCTCGACGAACTGCGGTCCGCATTGAAGGCTGCACACGAAGCGCTACTAGAGCCTCCCCAGCGAGTCAAAGAGGACCCAGAAAAGCTGAGGAACTGGCGGCCGATTGTGCGAGCTCAAGTGAACTGGGAGGCGATTGGCCAGAAAGATAGCGAGCAAGGCGCCGGCATTTCGTTACCCGATGACGAGCCACCAACAAACGATGCTGGACCAGAGGCAGGCGAAAATGATGAAGAGGACGAAGACGCGCCCCCCAAGGAGTATTTGGAGAACAGGTTTCTGACGATCGGGCTTATAGGTGAGTGAAGCAACCTTGAGTTCTCACAGATGTTGATTCGTATTAGGCCAACCCAATGTGGGCAAATCTTCGTTGTTAAACGCTCTTTTCGGCGAACACAAAGTCAAAGCGTCAAGAACACCAGGCAAGGTACCCCAATCCCATATGATTTCGTCATCCAAGCTCACTTTCTATACCTATGCCCAAAGACAAAACATTTCCAAACCCTATTCCTAACACCAGAAATCCGCCTCGTCGACTGCCCTGGATTGGTTTTGCCAGCCTTGGTCCCGATGGAGTTACAAGTCCTATCCAATGTTTTACCAATATCTCAGATCCCCGCTCTACCCGCGTGCATTCGCTATGCCGGGAGTCTCATGCCAATCGAAGATATATTTAGCGTAGATAGGTCGATGCTCGAGCCAGAGGAAGTCCTCGAGGACAAGCGGACTTGGAGAGAAGGGATGCGGCCACCCAATGCTAAGGATGATACGGAGAAACAAGGATGGACGGCTTTGCATGTGATGAGTGCGTACGCGACGAAACGGGGATGGAAGACGGCCAAAGCTGGGAGACCCGATGCGATGCGGGCGGGTAACGCTAGTACGTACACTGGCATTTGGGTGCAATGGACGGGCTAAAGGTGTGAATCTAGTGATGCGAAGTATCGTCGAAGGTAGAGTCCGGTGGTCATTCTGGCCGCCAAGCTCGAACCCCCCTCCCAGCAAGTTGGGGATCTGGTCGCAGAACGGACGTCCGCACGAAGATGAAGATGAAGCACCCTCGAGCGAGGACGAGAGGGACGAGGCTCGTTCGGAAAAAGATGAATCGAGTGACCACGAGTCGGGTGAAGAGGAAGCGGAGGATGAGCAGGTGAACGAACGACCTGTGGCCAAGGCCACTATTGGAAGGTTTGCGGCTTTGGGGATGGATGATGACGATGACAACGACAACGAGGAGGAAGACGAAGATGAATGAGATATAACACCTGAAGACAGAAAGCATTTTATTTGTACTTATTCGACATCTGGAGTGGCGGAGGCTTAAAATAGGGGCAAATGCATCCGTCGTGACTGTAACACTTGAACCTTTACGAAAATGAACGACCGGCCACTCTTGTCTTGACAGTTCAACCAAAAGAATAAAGCTGGCCATGATGCAGACTCGAGGATATATGCAGCCAATCACGACCGGCCCACAAATGGGGCTGCTAACCCTGAAGGAGTCGCCGCGCACGGGCCAGCGTCTACAGCTATATATACCGCCGCCTCGCCGTTCCTTGTTCTTTACCACTCTGGCCTTTTGGCTTAGATCAAGTGTAGTATCTGTTCTTTTAGTCTTAATCGACTAAACGGTGGCATTGCCACCTACATCGATTATTCAATTTTTGCCGCCCGGGTGGCTGCTCCTCTGCTTGCACGAGCGGCTACAAGATGACCTCGCCATTACACTACAGGCCTGTGTCGTCGCGGGATTTCTCTTTTCTTTTTTTGCAGTCTGCGAAGGCCTAACCCTAATCTCGAGTTGTCGAGTAAGAGTCATCTCTTGTCTGTTTATTCCCGACTTGGTAATCATTTGGATGGACAATTCAATTCAATTTGTTTGAGATACAAATATTTTACATTTCATTTCAGACAACTGTACAACTCGACATTCACCGACTGTTTATCTGTTTCAGTCTCATGTCGGACGTAAGCTTGCCCACTCACGTTGAGCCTAGTACTCGGGGTTGTAGCCGCGACGGCCTTTCTTGTCGTCATCGCTGTCGTCTCGATCGCGGCGCCCATGGTGCTTGTGTCCGCGGGAACGTTCGTCGTCGTCGTCGTCACGGCGTTTGTAGCCTCCGCCGCCGTAACTGTCCTCTCCGCCACCACCATAAGTCGAGCGCTCCTGGCTCTGGCCGTACGATGGCTGGTATCCACCTCCACCTTCCTCGCGACGTGATCCGTACCCGCCACCTCCGTAACCCCCTTCATTGTCGTCGCGACGACGCGAGCTATACCCTCCTCCATAACCTCCCTCGTCATCATTGCGACGTGACCCGTAACTCCCTTCATTGTCATTGCGGCGAGAGCCATATCCTCCTTCATTGTCGTCACGGCGGGAGCTGTACCCTCCCCCATTATCATCGCGACGAGAACCATAGCCTCCACCTGATTCGTACGACGGATTATACCCGCTGTGGGGTTCCTGGCGGCGAGAAGAGCCATACTCATCGTCCTTCGAGCGGCCGTACCCTCCGCCTCCGCCGCCATAGGACGATTCTTCGGTACGACGGCTAGCGTACGTAGACTGCGAATTGTCCTCGGTGTTGCCATAGCCGCTCGAGCGACCATAGGTTCCAGATTCGCCACCGCCGCCCGATTCGCCCCGGCCGTATCCGCCGGAACTTGCGCCATAGCCGCCGGAACTTCCTCCGTACCCGCCGGACTCGCCTCCGCCGCCGTAGCCACCGGATTGGCCACCGTAGCCACCCGACTGGCCACCATAGCCACCGCTTTCTTGGTTTCCGTATCCACCAGACTGTTGGCCGTATCCGCTGGATTGCTGGCCGTACCCGCTCGACTGCTGGCCATAGCCCCCGGATTGCTGACCATAACCTCCGGATTGTTGACCGTAGCCCCCGGATTGCTGGCCGTAGCCACCAGACTGGCCATGTCCACCAGCACCGCCAAACGTGGTCGTACCGTCATCCTGGCCAACACGCTTGTTCTTTCCGTTGCGCACGCTATCCTTTGTGAGCAACTGGAGCACTTGCTGGCCCTATAAAAGGATCAGCTCAAGATTTTCTAACCAAGTACGTGGAACATACTTCGGATCCAAGCCCTCCGAACCAGCGGTTCAGTTCCTCGGCCATGTTGTTCTGGACTTGCGAGTTACCAGTGGCATAGTAAGGGTGGTGGAACGCTTCCATGACCTACGACATGACATTTATTATGTGCGAGAAACAACTAGGATGGGACGAACCTGGTTGATAGTCTGGCCAACGTCCTTGTTGTGATCATACCAAGCTTGCACAATGAGTTCGACGGTATGCTTGACGACCACAAGCGCGATCTTTCCAGCGGGTTCGTTCAAGATCAAGCTATATCGGCATCTCAGACCCATAACTCTAAGGTCCTCCAAGTGTGGACTTACCCAAAGTGATCTTTGGACAGGAGTGAGTGCGACGGGTCCGAGGCATCGGGATTGTTAAACACCTAGGGCCGATCAACATCATTCAATCTCGGAGTAGCAGGAGACCTACCTCGTACTGGTCAGCAGTATCAATCACAGCCGCGGAGCCCTCTTGCAGCGCACTCGTCGATTGCTGTAAGATGGGCGTGAGCCACGGCTCGAGTGTGGTGTAGACGTCTAGACGTATGCGATCTTAGCTGAGATCAAGATAGAAATATTGGGTGCGTGCGTACATGCATTCATGGCGTTGGTAAGATCGTCGAGTAGGCTCTCAAGACCAGGAATATTTTGGATTGTCTAGCGGATACACGTTAGAATCCACACCAGGAGCGTGGTCAAACGGATGGGCTCACCTTGGTGACGTCGTGCATGACCTGGTCATGCCACTTTAGTATCTCGAGCAACCGCTGCTGAACCTCTTCGGGCGCAACATCATCCGGGTTCTATCACGAGTAGCAAGTTCAGCCCGAAATACCCAATTATTTAGGTTGGAAGCACGCACAAAGTTGAACGCCTTGTTGCGAATCTCATCTCCCTGGTTCATCGCGTTTTGCTTGTCGTCCCCTCCGCCATGCGGAATCTGCCCAAGGATCGCACGCAATGTCGAGATGGGAGATTGGTCTTGGTTCTTCATCTGTACAAAAACGTCAGACGGATGTCATACGAGAAACTATGAGATGAACTCGCCTCATTCATCTTCTTGCTAAGATCAGACACGCTCGCTTCGCTCAGGTGACTGCACAACACTCGTTAATCGGTTGGATCTGGCGGCTGAAATGGGACCTACTCGGTTGCTTCGCCGAGCATGCTATGCATGAAATCGGCAGAGCCAAACGTCCCAGTGATCAGTGGAGGCGCGGGCCCGTTAGGAGTGTTGACCTTGACTGCATACACCTTCAGCCAACTGGACAAACATAAAACGGAGGTACCAACCATTATCACCAACATGGCAAAACACCTCGCTATGCCCCATCTTCAAAAGCCCAAGCTCGCACCAGTTGCCTTCCAACCTCTCAGCCCACCTTGCTTCCAAATGACCAACTCGGATCAAACTTACTGTGCGCCAACAAATCCTCGAGCGTATGCAACGCCGTACCCAAAAGCCTAAACGCCTCCCACATGTCTGCGCCTTCTTGTCCGTTGGCCTGGCGCCCGTGCTGGATGCATGCCTCGAGCGTACGCCGGACGTGTGCGGTGGACGTATCCCAGGATTGGCCTTCGGTCGCGATGTAGTTCTTGGAGTAGGGTTAGGGATGGAGCAGGGAGAAAGGGATGGAAAGAAGTTACCTTCATGCCTGTGTTTTGGTCGATCTCGAGTTCGCGCGGATCGACGGGCGGACGGAGTTTGGGGTGGAACTGGCGTGCGTCGCCTTCTTTCTCTGCGTATCCTTTTGGGCTGAGATCACCCGATTGTTAGTACTATGCTGAGGTAGCCCAACAAGGGGACATACTTGTCGATGTGCTACAATGCCAATAGCCTCAGCGCGCGTAAATGACAATAATCAGGACAAACGCACCTCGACGGGAAGGTACACGCCGAGCCTGTCGGCCGTAACCTGAAACTCCTCAGTCGCGAATCCAAAAGTCTATTCCCCACTTTAGAATCAATTAAAAGACCTAGCCAACAGCAGGCCTACCATAAACCCGAGCGCGCTGACGACGGTGATAAGCGTCTGCGCAGTCATCTTTGACAATCCAGCAATATCCATCGCTTGAGAGTAGTCTCGCAGCCAATTGCCCTAATCGTTCTCGAATCAGTTTTTCATAGACTTGAATGAGCGCAAGGGCAACGTACAAAATAGACGCGCTTGACATCCAAACTGGTGAACTTGTCGCCTCTACCACCGCTCAACGCGACCTTGGCAACACCTGCAATGATACCTGCAACGCCGCCGCCAAAGCCAGAGGGCACATTCTTGGAGAGGGTGCTGAGGATGGATTCGATATCTCCATGGCGGAAAGCTAAGACTGTGGTCAGGTATGGGAAGAACGGGGATCAAGAGAACGGACCCTTGTCATTCAGGTATGCAAAGCTAGGTTCGACGCGTAAGTAAACGGGAGAGCATCGGAGAGAAGAGCTCACTCTGGAATGTCGCCCGCGCCAAAGGCTGCAACGTGCGGGACGAGCACGCACAAGAGCGCAACAACCAACAAGGTCGTCGTAAACGATATCATTGATGCTCTCCTCTTTGTTTCAGTCGTGTGGTTGTTGAGGAAAGGAGCCGTCGCGGCTTATCTAGGCCTTCTATCGCAGCTGACGTCATGTCTCCATCACCTGATCGCAGCCACATCTTGGCGCATACACCCGCCTAGACCGCGCATAGTCGATGGCGACGCGCATATATCCAGCGACGACCGGAAAGTGCGCACGGCTGTTTATAACTGAGTTAAAAATACAACCTAGCACAGCCACTGAGAGGGGCATCAATAAATTATAATTAGTTGGTTCATTTAAATCTGGGTTACATCTCCTCGCCGCCCGGCATCTGAGCCTTCATCTTGACCAACGTTCTCAACATATCGTTGCACGGCATCGGCACCTCATACCGCTGTCCCATCCGGCTGAGATACCCATTCATGTACTCGATCTCGGTTTCGTGTCCCTTTCGCACGTCTTGCAGCATGCTCGACCAGTTTGGCCCAGTCATTTTCGCTACCTTCATCACTTCGGCTTCCAAGCTCGCCTTTGTCAGGCTTAGCGGGAATGGTACCTCTTCTCCCTCTCCTGCGTCGTCTGCGGCCTGTGCACGAAACACTTTTTCGGCCTCGTCGCACACTTGTCGATTGATGCGCCAGGCATAGCTGTTACCAACCAGGGCACCGTTGCGACAACCCATGAGTGCCGTGAGCGGATTAATAACGCTGTTCGTAACGAGCTTGCGCTGGATACGTTCTTGCAACTCGCCGGCGCCAAGCCAGCGCGGTGAGAGACCCGAAAGAGCGAGGAGTGCGCGGACAGTCTTGTACAATGAGTCGTGGGGTGCAAGCCGTTCCAACAACGTTCCATACGTCTTTTCCGCGTCCTCTCCTGCTTTCCTCGCAGGTTCAGGGACCTCAAGCGGAAGCTCGACCCTCCCGCTCGGCGCGACTCCAAATGCGAGTTCGCCTCGTGCGGCGTGGACGACATGAAATTGCGCCTTGGCCCACGCTCCGTGTGTCGTGCTCGCGAGAACAAAGTGCGGTCGAGTAGCAGGTGCGGGGAAGAGCTTGGCGCACAGTTCTTCGTATACGCCCATGCCGTTGTGGAGCAGGGTGATGGTCGAGTGTCGGGAGAGGCGCGGGGCGAGGACGCGGAGGGCTTTAAGGACCGAGGGAGCCTTTGTCGTGACGATAAGTGAGGAAATCGGGTCGCCCTTTGAGGCTGGTGCTGGTGATAGAGAAGGGGAAGATGGAGGGAAAGAGTGGGATCGCGGCCGGAGGAACTTAGAGCGGAGTTGGCCATCGGGGCGTCGCAAGAGGCCGAGTATGCTGTCTGCGGCGGGATCGGTAAACTCGATGGTAAAGCCATCAGCGCGGACCGAGACACCGTTGTGTTCGATGGTAATCGTGTGTTGGAGTTCATTCCTATGTGCGGGCGTCAGGAGGGCCGAGTAAGGAAGTGGGGAGGGACTCGCCTGAACGTCTGGGCAAATGGCTTGCGCTTGACAAAGAGCGTGATTGGGTGCTGTGTTGAATGGCGGAGGTGGAGGGCGAGGAGAGAGCCGATGGACCCGACGCCGAGAACATGGATGTGCATAGCACTTTAGTCAATTAGTTTGGTTGTTCCAGTGGGATGAAAGGGGCGTACTTCGCCGTGTTGAAGTGAGAAGGGAGATCGGCTGCGCTTTTGCAAGATATTTTGCAGAGTCGAATTCTACAGTCTGTTGGCTCTATCGCCGTCTACTCTCCCCAAGATATTCTCAGCGTCGGTTACCAGATAATGCGCACAGAAGCAGGCTCACCTATCGCACACTAATTACCTCAACTACTGCCACCCAACACGCTACAGACCTAAAGTTCCCTACGTTCATTCCGCTCAGACTAGGAGAAGATCGACGCACCTCGTTGATCGCGTACGAAGCGCCGGGCGTTCGGGTTCCAAAAAATTTGCATCCGGCCATCGACTTTCATCACAGACGAGTACGGGCTTGGGAACCGGCGAGATGCTAGCGGCGTCGCCCAAGAGGTCTTCTACAGCGGGCAAGAAGCGAGAGGCACCCAATGGCACCGTAGCTCCTGCACCACACAAGAAGAGGCGCAAGAACAAGGACGGCGGCGGGCAGAAGCGCCGAGACGACGGCGAGCAGCATTGGGCGTG